>JAKSZT010053804.1:1052271-1077817 GCA_026826555.1 Tolypeutes matacus | reverse complement strand
TGATGGGTTTGTTCAGTTGATTAGCTTTTCTCTATGCTCTAGAATTTTATTTAGCTGTTGGTTCTGCGTGTGAGTTAAGTTTTCTCTTTGGCAGTTTTTCTTCTTATTTTATTTCCTTACTTCTTTCTATGTTCCCTTGAAGGCAAAAGGTTAGGGCCAGAGGAATCAAAAGATGTAAGGAAGGCAGAAGGATAATAGAAATATTGATAAAAGTTAGAAGAGGGGCAAAATGAGACTTAATGAGATGAATATTTAACTTGTGTAGGCAGAGTAGAGTACTAGGAAAAAATATGGAGTTCCTACAATGGACTGGGAAAACAAATGGAGGAATATATATATAGTGATTTTGAAGGCTAGGATTATGAGGAGGGAGAGAAATAGTAAAGAAAGGTCTGAAAGGAAAAAGTTAATAGTAATAAAAAAAAAGAAAACAGAAGAAGAAGTAAACAAAATAGATGGGATAGAAATTGACACCCTTAAGTTTTGGGTCTATGAAAAAATGTTGTCTCTAAGAGCCACAAAAAAAAAACAGAAGGCAGAAAGATGCAGGAAGGATAAGCGATAGTTTATAATACAGAATCAATATATACAGCGAGTGGGAAATTACTGAATAAGAAGCCCAGCAAAGAAGCGACAAGCTGGCAGCACCTATATAAAAAAAAAAAAAAAAAAAAATAGAAGGAAAAAGGAAGGAGGTAGGAAAAAGGAAATAATAGCAATAGACCAGAAAGTAACAGAGAGAAACCAAAGTTCCACAAAGGCAAGCAGTCAAACAGAGCTAAGGGGGGTCAATGATTCCCCTAGGGTCCACGTGGATCCTTCCTGCCTACTTGTGTTTATCAATGAATTTCCCCACAGGGTTCTATATGCAGGTCCTGAAGCAGCTTTTAGCTATTAAACTAAATTAAAAAGAATTTATTTTTCATTTGATGAGGTGACCTCACTTTTTTTTTATTTTTAATTTTTATTTTTTTTAGCCAAATGCAGGACCCAAAATAATTCCTCCTCTAGACCAACCCCCTTACGGAAGGGACCCTAGCTGGGCCCGTGGAAATTAATCAAGCACGTCCCACTTTCCGGACTCCCCAGGTTAGCTGAAGCTCTGATGTTAGTCAGTGAGGAGTGCTAAAGACTGCGGATTCCGCCCCTTCTAGCTCTGAGCTGGAGCGTCACCCGGCTGCTCAGTAAATCAGTTTGAGTGCAGATTTGTGTCTGCTCTCAGCTTAATGCTGCTTCAGGTCAGCTTATCTGCTCCCCAAAGCTATGAGGCGGTGCAGGCAGCCAGATCGATGTCTAAAAATATAAAATACCCTTCCCTGTCTTCCAACAGAACCCTCCCCTTTTTGGGAAGTGTCCCTTCCTCCTGGCTCCGCAGTGGCCCGGGTCTTATCCCTGGGTGACTAGGGAAATCAGCTGCGTTTCCCGACCAAAATTCCCCCTCTGGTTCACCGGGTGCTGATTAGCTCGTTTGCTCTGTTCACACAAGGTCCAAGGGCGCCAGGCAGCCAGATCCCCAGAAAATAAAACTTTTTCACCCCGCCCGCGGCTCCAAATGGCCGTTTTGTTTAATTTTAGTTTTTTTTTCCTTAACCGTGGGGCTCAGCCGCCTGTGCCAACCTCCACCGGCAGCCTCAAAACTCACGAATCTCCACCGTTCGGTCCACGCCGCCGATCCACGCAGATAGATGTCCCAAGCTTCTCACTCCACGCGTGAGCAGCACAGACGCCCGGGCAGGACCCCTTCCACAATCCGCTTTGCTCTGGGAGCTTGCAGTGTGTGCCCTCCTACACTAACGCCATCTTGCCTCTATACATACCCCTTGACTTTTAAGACAGAGTAATATAATTATGCAACTGAAGACCAAGACAGGGGAAAAAAAAGAGTAAAAATAAGACAATGAGATGAACCTTAATAAACTGTAAATCAATATCATTATGTAAATTATATAACTTTTCACACTTAGAATGGACAATAATTGACAAATTTTTAGAAGAAATAATGGCATAAAATTTCCAAATTTTATGAAAATATAAATTCAAGGCACAGGAAGTTCCAAATATCCCAAATACTATAAAGCACCCAGAAAACGACACAAGGCATATCATAAAAAAATGATTGTATAAATACAGCAGTCAGAGAAATAGCACATATTAAAAACAGGGTCTCAAAGACTAAAAACTTTCCTCAATTCTTATGAGAAACAATGACCAAAGAGCACAATGGAAAGAAATGTTTAAAGTACCTACAAAAGAAAACTATTAACCTAGAATAATTTATGGAGCACAAAAATTCTTAATATTAGACAATTAAAAAATTTTGTTCAGACTAAAAAAAACTAAGAAAATCTGTGTCTAGCTGACCCTCACTACAAGAAATGTTGAAACTCTTAAGCCTGAATGGAAATTATACAAAATGCAATGTCAGAGCTATTAAAACATGAAACCAATGGAAATTGTAATTATTTGGAAAAATATTAAGGATTTTTCTATATCTTTTTTCATTCTTTTAAAACATTTAATTTAAGGCAAAAATTAACATCATAGAGTTGGATTTATTGCGAAAAAATGTAAAAATACATGACAACAATAGCAAAATGACATGGAATGAAAATATGTAATATTTTTCATTAAATATAAAGTGGCATACTATTCTTGAGGGTAGACAATGAAAAGTTAGATAAGCATGTTGTATAACAGAACAAACATTTAAAATGAAATAAATAGGTATAGATATAAAGCCGGTTGTGGAAAAAATGAGATATTAAATATTTTCAATTAGGGAAGTGACAATACCATGAAGGTATTACCACTGGACAAACACTTCTGGTCTGTTGTCTAATATTTTGTTTAATCATTTGTGTAGAAATGAAAGAAATTTCATAAGTAATCTAATTAGTTTATAATATATGTTCACATTTCTCATCTTATTTAGGCAATCTATTTAAAAAAAATAGAAACTGTATATGCTGGGAATGAAAGTCTATGCAACCTCAATTATTATGAGTTATCATTTCCAGAATATGTGCCCTAGCACTGGAGTACAAAGCATGGACAGTGTTTCTATTCAGAATCAAGTGGTTGGAATAATATTTACTGTTTATCAGGCTTCCGATTAGGTATGGAATGGGGATTACTGTACTAGTCAATGTTTGTTGGACTCGTTTAAGTGACAAATTTTCAAGGCATTCAATGAGCACTTATTTCTCAATGGTAGGTTTATGTGTCAGTCCTGCTCTTCTTCGGATTGAGTTGTGTTCAGATATGCTCCTTTTGTCTCATATAGGATGATGATTAGAAGGGCAGAAGCTCCCTGGAGTATATTTTCTTCCATAAAGAAGCTACCTAAGAGGAGTATATTTTCTTCCATGTTTGGAGGCTATCTCAGAGGCAAATGAAAAACACACACCTCTAGTCTCCCACCTCCAGCTGAGTTTGACAGTCTGTAAAACAAGTTCAGAAAGCATTTTAGTGATGAGTAAGGAAGAAATCCTGATAAGCCAGTTTCGGCCTGAATTTTTATTTTTAGTTATGACTCTTGTCTCTCTTGCCTATGGTTTCTGGTGGAAACAACTGAAATGTCCACTGACAAATGATTTCAAAATAAAATGTAGTACATAAACAAAATAGAATATGATTCTGCCACAAGAAAGAATGAAATTCTGAGACATGTTGCAACATGGAAGTAACTTGAAAATATTTTAATGAAATAAGTGACACACTTTCAGAGCAAATATTGTTACTTCCCTTGTATGTCCGAAAGAGCAAAATCTCAGAAACAGAAAGCTAATTAAACGTCACCAAGAGATATAGGTGGGAAAAATGGGGAGAGTATGGGAAGAAAAATACCAAATAATATCTTTTGCTGAATAATGTAAAACTACTCCAGACTGTCTTTTCTCACAAAGGAAGGAAAATTTTTATTTAGATCATTTATAAAAATAGTTGTTGACTTTATTTATTTTTTTTAATGGTAAGCTTTTAACCTAGTGAAATTGTTGACTTTAATAAGACAAAAATTATCTTTTTAAAATAAAATAACAAATATTTTAATAACATTACTGAAAACCCACAGTTATAAACCAGTAGTTGAGAAGGCATGTGCTAGGAGTTCTATGTTCCTTAGAATTCTATTTACTGATGAAATCAAGGAACACACATAGTAGTTTGAAAGTGTGCTTTGAATTATTATTTTTTTTTATTGGAGAAAGTATGGGTTTATAGAAAAATCATGCATAAAATCCAGGATTCCCATATACTGCCCTGTTATTACCAGCTTACATTGGAGTGGTTCATTTGTTAGAATTGATAAAAGCACATTTTTATAATTGTACTACTAACTATAGTCCATGGTTTAAATTAGGGCTCACTGTTTATACTTTGGTCTTTTCTATCACAATAAAAATTAATAAAAAGGAAAGGAAGACAGAGCTATTAAGAGAAACAAACATTATTTTTGAAAAGAAAGTTTGGGCCCTTAAAAGACAGATGAAATGATACAAAGTGCAAAATGAGATCTCCGGGAACATGGTAGATATATATAAAAGTTATAAGGAGAGATAAGTCTAAAACTTCTTAAAGACTTATTAGAAAAGTGAGAGGTGAAAACTCACTAGATTAGATGTGTTGATTAGGTCAACATATTTAAAGTGAAGAGTGAGTATTGCAAAGTATCCACTGTCTTACCTTCCCAGTGTGTAGAAGTTTGCAGGAGGGATTGAGAAGCACCTTCTAAGTACAACCTGATGGGAGCCTCTCTAGGGACTGCAACAAGCAGTTTTGATTAAGGCTAAAAGGTTCAATGACTTACTATAGTAATTTCAAGTTGAAGGAGAAACTATAGTTTGGCAAGGCATCACCTGAATGCCAAGAAAAGAACCTTAAACTAAATGGATTATCATCTTTTATGAAAAGAACAGGAAAGAAAATGCAGAAAAGGTTAAAAAAGAAAAGGCAAATGAGTCCTGGTACAGATGTTAGAAAAATAGGAGAAAACTTCCAGGTAGAAAATATGTAAATTGGAAGGGAAAATTGGGGCAAGATTGTTTGAAGAGTGCCTGTTAAGAACCACAGATCATAAATTTTCTAACTCTTGGAAGGGAAATCCCATAGGACAGAATCTGCAACATTTTCCCAACATTGGTTGGGAAAATTCTGCCAACTATATTTAGGTTCCCAGGTCATGACCTCTAGAAATATATCATCATGTAAAGCAGTAATGCAAAGGAATTTCTCTATTTACTTTCCTTCTTTTAAGCACAATCTTTGGTAACTTTATTATTATTATGTATAAAGCATATACATTTTCCTTTGTCCAAAGTCAGTTATGTGTTCTACACTTGGTGTGTAGGAGAAAAGGCTGTGGTTATTTGTGTGACTTAAATTTTTGTGGTTAATGAGATATTTAGCAATACATATATTTGTGAATCCCTGAAGGAATTGTTCCTATTCCACATGAGAAGCCTTCCAGGCAGTAGAAACTGAGAGAACCCAACAATTTCAAAAGCACAAGTAGTATTTGTTACAGTAACCAAGATAAGAATTAGATTTCTTTGATCATTACCTGAAGGAGGATTTCATCCTTGTTCTTAATTTCCCTTCTTAGTAATTGAAAAAGGAAAATTGATAAAAAATCCTGTCCCTTCTGTGAGTTTCATTGGAACTTTTTCAAGGCATGTAATAACATACAAATACAGTATAGTTCACCTGGCTTATGCTGCTGAACAACTTTAAGGAATTCAATGCAATTTTGAGTTAACTTTCACCTTTTCATGCACTGAGGCATTGAAGCTAATAAAAGTGGAAAACTATGTCCCAAACTGAGTTCCCTCTGGTTAAAATTAACAAGACTAGTTCATTCTTCTAGAATGACACTCAGAAGTGTAGTAGTAAAAGAGAGGAGCAGCCACCTGATGAGAGTGGGAAAGGAGCATTGATTCTGTTTCTTCTGTTTCAATGGGGAAGAATTACCTCTTAATAATAACTTTGGCAATTTTCTTCATGCTGTATTCATTCTCTCCTAAAAGGAAGAGTGCAATAACTTTTAGAGCTTTATTTTTATGCACTTGAAGTAAAAGAGAAGCTGTGTGGAATAGAGTGTTATGGGTTGATTTGTAGGCCCTCAAAAGATATATTGACATCTTAAACTCAGCACATATAAGGTGTGACCTTATTTGGAAACAATGTCTTTGCAGATGTAATCAAGTTAAGATAAGGTTATGCAGGATTAGGGTGGGACTTAATTCAACAGCCCCTTTTCTTTGTTTGGAGGATTTTAATACTGATTCAATCTATTTAATTGTTACTGTTATGTTGAGATCTATTTCTTCTTGAGTCAGTGAAGATAGTTTGGTGTTCATGCAAATTGTCCATTTCACCTAGGTTATCTAATTTTTTGGCATACAATTGTTCATAGTATCATTTCATGAATATTTTTTATTTCTTTGGAGTCAGCACTGCCACTCCTTCAGTTCTCATTTTAGTTATTTGTTCCCTCTCTCTTTTTTTTCTTTGTCAGCCTAGTGAAAGTTTTGTCAATTTTATTGATGTTTCAAAGAGCCATCTTTTGAGTTTTTATTCTCTATTTCATTTATCTCCATGATTATAATTATTATTTCCTTCTTTGGGGGCATTTTGGGTTTGGTTTAAACTTCTTATGTTAATCTCTCTAGTTTGAGTTTAGGTCTTCAATTTGGGATATTTCTTCTCTTTAAATATTTTTAGAGCTATTTTTTATTTCCTCTTTGCACTGAATTTGCTGTATCACATAGCTTTTGGTATGTCTGTTGTCATTTTTATTTACCACAAAATATTTCCTGATATACCCTATGATTTCCATTTGACATATTGTTTCTTGAGGAGAATTCTGTTTAATTTCCACATACTTTGGATTTTTCAGTTCTCCTTCTGTTTTGCTTTCAAGCCTAAATCCATTGTAGTATTGTATGATATAAATACTTTTAAATTTATTGAGATATTTTATAAATTAATATATAATCTATCTTATATAATGACCCTTGTGCACTAAAGTATATTCTTCTTTCAATGGGTAATGTGTTCTGTATATGTCTTTTAGATCCAGTTGGTTTATATTACCAATAGATCTTCTAATTCTTTGTTGAACTTCTGTCAATATATTCTATCTATTATTAAAAGTGAGACTTTGAAGAATCCTTCCATTAATGAAAAACTATTTCTCCTTCCATATCTGTCAAATTTGCATCATATATTTTGGGGCTTTGACATTAAATATATATATATATTTATAACTGTTATTTCTTATTGTTGAATTGATCCCTTTATCAGTATATTTTCCTTCTTAGTCTCTTGTAACAGTTTTTTACCTATACTCTGTTTTATTTCGTATAAACTATAAACTACACAACCTATACCACTGAAAAGATTACTAATTGAAATGCATATTTTTCCATCCATTCACTTTCAACTTTCTCATATCATTGACTTTAATGTGAATATCTTTTATAGTTGGCTCATTCTGTTTTATTCATTCTACCATTCTATGCCTCTTGATTGGAGAGTTTAATCCTTTTACAGTTATAGTACTTACTGATCAGACATAACTTTTTCTGAAATTTTGCTACATGATCTTTGTCCCTTTATACCTTCTTTGTTCCATAATTCATTTGATAATGACTACTTTCATATTTATTTTATTTTATTTTGTATTGTATCATTTTGAATTTCTTCTGATTTCCTTAAGTATATAGTTTTCCTCTTTTTTCTTTGGGATTACCATGGGGCTTGAATTTGATGTCTTAAATCTACAAAAATGTCATTTCATTTGATGTCAAATTAACATCAATAGTGTCCTCAAATATATTTCCTATAACATGCTATCCATGTATTACTGTAATCATGGACATTTCCAAAAAAAGAGCCCACCCAATCCAGCACCACAAAGGAGAAACATCTCTCTCAGTGGGAAAGTGATTTACTGCTAGTGCACAAGTAAGGAACTTGAGTAATCTTCCCAAAACCAGTTCAAAGTGAGCATGTAAGCTAAGGTTTTTATGGGTTAAAGAGAGTGGTAGGGAGAATAAAAACAAATACAAAAAGCACACACAAAATAGGGTGATTATGTTAGATTTCCAGGGGTCTTGTGAGGAGGGTATGCACAATTTCTTAGTCATGCATTGTCTCAAGCATGTCAAACTTGTCCTTGTTGTGCAAATTAATGACAGTTTAGATATTGTTGTGCAGTTCCAAGGTCTTCATGACTCACTTTTAGTTGATTGTTACAGGAATGTCCACATTTGGTCTTTCTCTGGGAGGGAATCACTGATCTACTGAGCCATACGGTTCTCCTGATGACATTCTGCTGCTTTTTCTTTGAGACATTATCTTATTTCTGTAAGTAGAATTGAGAAGTTCTGGTTAAAGTCCTTCAGGTAACTAAGTACAAAGAGTAAACTTCTATGATAAGATTAATAGAAAACCAGCTCAATTAGTTTTTGGGAAGGGTGTTAGAAAATCCAGAGCTGCTTAAATGAAGAAATTTTTGTAAGTATATTTTCTAGCTATCACCTTCAGGTTTTTGTTGTACTTTTAATAAATTATATCTTTTAAAATTGTATGTCCCAAACCATACCTTTATCATTACTTTTTATGCATTAGCATTTTAGACAAATGAAATATAAAAAGTAGAGTTACTAACCAAAAACAGAATACAAAATGACTGGCATTTATAATTACTTATATAATTAACATTACCAGAAGTCTTTCTTTTTTTTCTTTTTTCTTTTTTTTTTACCGGGAGGTCCCGGGGATCGAACCCGGGTCCCTCCATATGGGAGACGGACGCCTAACCAGTTGAGCCACATCCAACCCCAGAAGTCTTTATTTCTTTATGCCACATTGGTCCACCATTTAATGTCCTTTCCTTTCATTCTTAAAAATCCCTTTAGCTTTGCTTGTTGGGCAAATGTAGTGGTGATGAACTCCCTAAGGTTTTGTTTATTTGGGAATGTTTTAAAAACTCCCTCATTTTTAAAAAGCAATCATACCAAATTCTTGATTGGTGTGACCGTTAGGCTCATGTGTCAATTTAGTCAGTTAATGTTACTGAGCTGCTTGGTCAAGGAAGAACTGGCGTAATTGTATGATAAGGATATTTTATAGACTTAAATCATCAGTGCGTTGATTGTATCTATAGTTGATTTTTACATCTACAGTCAACTGAGGGGATTGCCTTCATCAATGACAGATATCTCATCTAATCAGCTGAAGGCCTTAAAAGGAGAAGTGATTTCAGTAGTCAGGGAAAGAACTCCCATTTCTAATTCAGGAAGCCACCTTCTCCTGGGGAACTCATTGAGGACTTTCATCAGAGTTCCTGGCTTGCAGCCTGCTCTAGGGACTTCAGACTCATAAATCACCATGGTCATATTTACAATTTTATAAAGTCTCATAATATATACATGTATCTCCTGTTGATCTGTTTCCCCATAGAATATTGACTAATTCAGCTTGATACTGGAGTGGTTCTTAGGAAACAGAATCTTAAAAATGTGATTTCATGGGATGTTTGCAACTGGCTCTCTATTCTGATTAGAGTCAAAGGCACTAATTACTCTGTTTCCAATAATTGAGAGGCCATTGATAGTCAATGGTGTGAGTTGACAATAGAGATAGGCAAAATATTCCCAATGGATATAGCTACTTCCACGTTTATAAGTGTCAAGGCTCTAGATGAGAATGTGTTTGACATCTTAACAGAGTTTTGTGGAAATCAAAGATACAATGATGTTATCCGTTTTTTCCTAAATATGCTGAATACAGTTATAAAAGAAAAGGCTGATCTGACTGCTTCAAATTTACAACTTAAATGTTGCATGAATTATGTGAAAGTTTCCACATGTGCCCTGAAAGAAAATCTTGTTTTGTACAGCAAAAAATGGAGATCTCTGAAAATGAGACCCAGAGTCTCATTATGTGAGTAGAATCTCAGCCATGCAGGGTGTTTGCTTCAAAGTGAGGGCATTGATTGAATAGGAATCGAATCCTGAAAACTGGGATGAGCCATATGGGTTGATAATGATGGCAGTGCAGACATCGAAACACTAAGTTCTGCTGAGTTTTTGCCAGATAAACCTGTAATAATCTGCCCTCAGGAAATGACTTCCTGATCTGCAGTCTGCCTTGAAGAAATAGTTGCCCACCCTCAGTTTGTCTTTAGGAAACAGTCATCTCACCACCAGTCTACCCCAAGGAGTCTGCCATTCAACCTGCATTTGAAGAGATTAATCCTGTCTCACCACATGAAACTGCTACAGAATGCCCTGAGATAATTGGCTTTCAATACTTCCAATCCTTTGTGTTACCAACCTCAACCACCCCTTTATCTTCTATACTTATGACTAGACTAAAGTTACAACAAGCTCCCAAAAGGGAGGTACAAAATATGAGCCATGAGGAAGTACTCTACACTCCAAAAGAATTGCATGAGACTTTCCATTTATATTGACAGAAATCAGGGGACTATAAGTGGGAATGGATATTAAGAGTGTGGGATTATGGTGGAAGGGATATAAAGATAGACCAGGCTGAATTTATTGATATGGGCCCACTAGGCAGAAGTTCTGGATTGAATGTTGTAGACTGAGTACTTAGAAAGGGTTCTAACAATTGTACAGGTGGATTGAAAATTTGGCCAATATTATCTGAGGTCAAGATGCCAGAATTTCCCTGGTATACTGTAGATGAGGGAATCCAAAGTCTTAGGGAAATTGGAAAATTGGAATGAATTTATCTTTAAAGATCTGCTTACCCACACCAGGAATACCCCAAAACACACCTTTCATGAAGAATGTGAAGATTAATTTGTGAGACTAACTCCATCTTCCCTGAGGAGCAATGTGGTGCTCTTCTCTGTATGTCAGATATTACCTTGCGAACTGTTGTCACTGAACTGGGAGACATAAACACTATGAGTATGATAGGACCCTGAGTTGGCAGAAGCCTAGTGTCAGCACTTAATTACCAAAGACATAGTGGGCATGGTTACCATGATGAAGAACAGACTCAAAGCAGCAATCAAAATAGTCCAAGTTGCAGAGACCTACAACACTGGCCAATATATCATAGGGTACCTAGGAGTAAAATAGATTGACAATTCCTACTTGATCTATATAAGCAGAATTAGTCTAGATCGAGCGAACAAAAATCTAATTTGAATTGCAGAAACAGAGAGCCACATCCCCTTAATCAGTTTCCACTTGAGACAGTTTACAGACCCAGAGAATCTTGAATGGGGAGATGGTATTGACCCCTTTTGGAAGGGCCCTAACAGATTGACAAAAATTTTTGCTGTTAATCTTCCTCCTACCCTTCCTCAAAGAGAACTACAACCATATACCAAGGTAACAGTGCATTGTGGAAAAGGAAATTATCAGGTATGGGAATTGTTAGACAATAGCTCAGAAGTGACATTAATTCCAGGAGGTTCAAAATATCAATGCGATCCACCAGTCATTGGTCAGAGTAGGGGATTATGGAGGTCAGGTGATTGATGGAGATGATTTTTTAATATACATATTTTATAAGAGAAGTTGTGAGTTCAAAAAAACAATCAGGCATAATGTGCAGAATTCCCATAAAACACTCCTCCAACACCTTAAATTGTTGTGGTACCTTTGTTACACATTAAGAGAGAACATCATCAGACTATTAACACTAACTACAATCTATATCATATATTTGGTATATTTTCCATGTGACCCTATTATTAACACCATGTATTAGTATTGTACATCTGCTATATTTCATGAAAGAACACTCTCATATTTGTGCTATTAACCAAAGTTCATCTTGAACTACATGGTTTACTGTGTTATACAATCCTGTGCATTTTACACTCTATCCAAATTGTACACTAAGTGGCTTTCACTTTCATCAAAGGGTTATGCAACCATTGCCTCAGTAAATTTTTGAGTATTTTCTTTAGTCCAAAAGAAAACATACAGCACCCCCTATTATTGACCCTTAGTGTTGATATAATACCTTCTTTGACAATGATGCAAGAATATTACAATATTGCTATTAACTATAGTCCAGAATTTACATTAATTACATTTTCCATGCATCACCATATTCTTATCACCTTGAAATAGTGACATATATTTGTTCAAGATCATAGAAGAATATTTTGTGTTTGGATTATAAACCACAATCCTCATCCACTTCTGGGTTCACTATGTTATTCAGTCCCTAGATTATACTGTAGCATTCTTCAATTGACATTTACATTCCTTGATTACCCCTTTCTGCCACAATCCCATTTATAAACCAACCATGTTAGTTATACTCACTGTAAAGTGTTACCATCAACTCTATCCATTTCCACACTTTTACTGTCCAGCTAATTAAAAATTCTACAAACATTAAGCATCAGTACACCTTCTCAGCCCTCATCCTATTTCCTAGTAACTTATATAGTAATTTTAATATCTTTGTGTTTATTCCTCATACTTTATAAATATTAGAGAAACCATACAATATTTGTCCTTTTGTGTCTGACATTTCACACAGCATAATGTCCTCAAGGTTCATCCATGTTTTCATATGTGTCCCAATGTCATTTCTTATTCGATCGTATGTATATACCACATTTTGTTTATATATTCATCAGTTGATGGACACTTGGGTTTTTTCCATCTTTTTGGAAACTGTGAATAACACTGCTATGAACATCAGTGTGCAAATGTCTGTTTACAATACTGTTTTTAGTTCTTCTGGGTATATTCATAGTAGAGAAATTTCTGGATCATATGGCAGCTCTATATTTAGCTTCCTGAGGAACTGCCAAAATATCTTTCAAGGAAGCTGCACCATTTTACACTCCCACAAAAAGTAAAGGAACATTTCAATATCTCCTCATCCACTTCAATGCTTGTTGTTTACTGTTTTTTAAATAATGGTCATTCTATGAAGTGTGAGATGATGTCTCATTGTAGATATTTTAACAAATAAATTTTATTGATATAAATAAATAAAGCATAAATCCATTCAAATTGTACAGTGAATGGAATTAAGTATCACAGAGTTGTGTATTCATCAGTTCAATCATTTTAGAGCACTTTCATTATTATAGTAATATAATAATAAACGAAA
The DNA here is from genome assembly GCA_026826555.1 of Tolypeutes matacus. Lineage (NCBI taxonomy): Eukaryota > Metazoa > Chordata > Mammalia > Cingulata > Chlamyphoridae > Tolypeutes > Tolypeutes matacus. Next base: position 1,064,692 of record JAKSZT010053804.1, on the reverse strand, counting down.
AGCAAACAAACAAAACTCATTACCTCTAAATCTCTCTATTTCTCCCTTCTCTACATAGATGTTATTCTGTTTCCTTCTCTCTATTAATTTATATTTATATTTTGTAAAACAGTCTTATATATGCAATATCACCCATATTCATATTTTACAAGAAGTTTCACTATGTTATACAGTCCCATGTTACATTTTTAAACTTTCCTTCTAGTAATATACATGTCCTTAGACTTTCTCTTTAGGCCACTTTCATACCTATATAACAGCTCTGTTAGTCACAAACACCATGATTTGCTCTAACCATTTCCATTCATTTCCAAAGATTTACAACCTTTTAACCAATTCTACACAGATTAAACCTCAGCTTTCCATTCTCTTCCCTCATTCTATTTTCAGGTGACCTATATTCTAATTATTAATTCCATGAGTTTACACAATTTATTTAATTCATAATACTGCAATCATACAACATTTGAACTTTTGTGCCTGGTTTGCTTCACTCAACATAATAGCCTCCAGAATTCATTTTTCTTACCACTGCATAATATTCCATTGTGTGTATACACCATAATTTGTTTATCCATTCATCAGTTGATGGACACCTGGGTTGTTTCCAACTTTTGGCAATCATAAATAACACCACTGTATTAGTCTGCCAAAGGGGTGCTGATGCAAAGTAACAGAAATATGTTGGCTTTAATGAAGGGCATTTATTGGAGAAAAAGTTTACAGTCACAAGGCAAGGGAAAGTCCAACTCAAGATACCATAAGAGGTACTTTCTTATCAAACTCAGCTGCCACATGTTGAAGTAAGATGGCAGACAATCTCTGCCTGGTCAATGCTTTCAAGATCAGTCTCTGGCACAGGCTCATTTATTTCTGGGCTCCCTCAGCTGTTCAGGTGCTCTGTCATCTTCAGCTGCAAACTATCAGGTGAATGGCTCATCTCTCTTGGGGCCTCCAGGATCAAAACTAACAAAGATCTCTCCTCTTTCATGTCCATGGAGCTCTGTTTTTTCCCATGGGTCTTCATAAGTAAGTGTCCATTTATATAGGCCTACTAAGGGGATGGAGACTCAACCTGAGTTACATCTTACTCAGGGTGGTCAAATCAAATTCCTAATTTTAACAGGTAATTTAATCAAAACATCTCAGGTGAATCTAATACAATCAAAGGGACTCAAGCCCAGAGGAATAGCTATGTTTATGAACATAATATTTCTCTTTTTGGGAATTCATAAATAGTCTCAAACTGCCACAACTGCTATGAACATTGTTGTGTAGATGTCTGTTCTTGTCATTGCTCTCAATTCTTCAGGGTATATACCTAGTAAGGCTATTGCCAGGACATTTGGCAAGTCTACATTCAACTTCCTTAGGAACTGCCAAACAGTCCTCCACAGTGGCAGTATATTCTACATTCCCATCAACAGTGAATAAGAATTCCTATCTCTTCACATTCATGTCCAACACTTACAATTTTCCAACATCTTAATAGTTGCCAGTCCAATAGGTTTGAAATGATAACTCACTGTAGGTTTGATTTGCGTTTCCCTAATCACTAGAGATGTTGAACATTTGTTCATGTCTTTCTTCACCAGTTGTATTTCCTCCTTGGACAACCATCTTTTCAAGGCTTGTCCCCATTTTTAATTGGGTAGTTTGTATTTTTGTTGTTGAGTTGTATGATCTCTTTATATATCATGGATGTTAAACTGTTTTTGGATATGTGATTGCCAAATATCTTTTCTCATTGAGTCAGCTGCCTTTTACCCTTTTGACAAAGTCCTTTGAGGTGCAAAAGTGTTTAATTTTGAGGAGGTCCTATTAATCTCTTTTTTCTTTTGTTGTTTGTACTTTGGGTGTAAGGTTTAAGAAACTACCACCTACCACAAAATCTTGAACATGTTTCTCTACAGTTTCTTCTGGGAGTTTTATAGTTGTTACATTTATATTTAGGCCTTTGATCCATTTTGAGTTAAATTTTGTATAAGGTGAGAGATATGGGGTCCTTTTTCTTTCTTGTGGATTTGGCTATCCAGTTTTCTAAGCACCCTTTATTGAATAGACTGTTCTGTAAAAACAGAGGACTTGATGGGAAGCGACTGTGGCTCAATCAGTAGGGCTCCCATTTACCATATGGGAGGCCCCAGGTTCGGTTCCCAGGGCCTCCTGGTGAAGGCAAGCCCGCCCGCATGGCGTGGATAGCTGACCCAGCGAGCACAAGCAGCAAGGGGGGGGATAAATGAATAAATAAATAAAATCTTAAAAAAAAAAAAACAAAAAAAAAACAAAACAGAGAACTTGAAAGCTGTGTCAAAAATCACTTGACTGTAGATGTGAGGGTTGATTTCTGAGTTTGATTTGGTTCCATTGGTCAATGTGTCTTTCTGTCACTACCATGCAATTTTTATCACTGTAGCTAAGTAATATGCTTTAAGGTCAGGAAATGAGTGTCCTACAACTTTTTTCTTGTTTTTATGACAGTTTTGTCTATTCAGGGCCCCTTACCCTTGCAAATAAATTTGATAATTGGCTTTTACATTTTTTGTAAAAATGGCTGGTGGGATTTTTATTGGGATTGTGTTGAATATGTAAATCAGTTTAGGTAGAATTGACATCTTAAAGAAATTTAGTCTTCTAATCATGAACACAGAATATCCTTTCATTTATTTAATTTTTCTTTGGTTTGTTTTAACAATGTCTTGTAGTTTCTAATACAGGTCTTTTATGTCCTTGGTTAAGTTTATATCTAAATATTTGTTTTTTTAGTGGCTATTATAAATGTAATTTTTTTTCTGATTTCCTCCTCAGAATGCACAACTGTAGTGAATGAAATGCTATTGAATTTTAGGTATTAATCTTGTATCCCATCAAATTGCTGAAATTCTCTAATAGTTCTAATATCTTTGTTGTTTATTTTTCAGGTTTTTCTACATATAGGATCATATCATCAGCAAATAGTGCAAGTTTTACTTCTTCCTTTCCTATTTGGTAACCTATTATTTCTTTATTTAGCCTAATTGCTCTAGCTAGAACTTCTAGCACAATATTGAATAAGAGTGGTGACAGTACATCTGTATCTTATTCTTGATCTCAGCGGGAAGGCTTTCAGTCTTTGACCAATATGTAAAATGCTAGCTGTAGTATTTTCATACATGGCACGTTACCATATTGAGAAATCTTCCTTCTATGCCAATATTTTTCATATTGACCCTTTATCATGTTGAGAATGTTTCCTTCAATTCCTAAATTTTGGAGTATTTTTTATCAAGAAAGGATGCTCTATTTCATCAAATGCCTTTTCTGCATCAATCACGATGTTAATGTGATTTTTCTTTTTTGATTTTTTAATGTGGATTATTATGCTCATTGATTTTCTTCTGTTGAACTACCCTTGCATGCCTGGTATAAAATCCATTTGAATATGATGAATAAATCTTTTAATGTGTTGTTGAATTCAATTAGCAACTATTTTGCTGAGGATTTTTGCATATATATTCATTAACAAAATGGGTCTTTAATTTTCTCTTTTTTGTAATATCTTTATGTGGCTTTAGTATTAGGTTGATATTGGCTTCACAGAATGAATTTGGTAGTTTTCTTTCCCGTTCAATTTTTTTGGAAGAGTTTGAGTATTTTTAGTTTTAAATCTTCTTTGAATGCGTCGTAGAATTCACCTGTGAAGCAATCTGGTGCTAGGCTTTTCATTTTGGAGAGTTGGTTAATGACTGTTTCAACCTCTTTAATTGTGAGTGGTTTGTTGTGCTCTTGAATTCTAGGGCCAGTGTAAGTTTTGGTATATTGCTAGGAATTTTACAAATTCATCTATATTGTCTAGTTTCTTGGCATACAGTTGTTCTTCGTATCTTATTACGATTACTTTCATTTCTGTGGGTAAGTAGTGATGCCCTCATTTTCATTTCTAATTTTATTTATTTTCTTCTCCTCTATTTTTTTTCAGTCTTGCTAAGGGTTTGTCAATTTTGTTAATCTTCTCAAAGAACCAACTTTTAATTTTGTTAATTCTCTCTAATAATTTATTTCTCTATTTTATTTATTTCTACTCTGAATTTTTTTATTTCATTCCTTCTACTTGTTTTGAGAATACTTGCTGTTCTTTAAGTTCCTCCAGCAGTGCAGTTAGGTCATTGATTTTAGCTCTTTCTTCTTTTTTAATGTAAGCATTGAAGGCTGTAAATGTCTTCCTCAGAACTACCTCCACTGCATCCCATAGGTTCTGATATGTTTTGTTCTCATTTTCATTCATCTCTAGATATTTATTGATTTCTCTTGCAATTTCTTTTTGAGTCACTGATTAAGAGTGTGTTGTTTAATCTCCATATATTTGCAAGTTTTTCCTTTATCTGCCTATTGATTTCCAGCTTTATTCCATTATGATCAGAGAAAGTGCTTTCTAAAATTGCAGTCTTTTTAAATTTACTGAGATCTCTTTCATTAACAAACATATGGTCTGTCCTGGAGTAGAATGCATGAGCACCTGAGAAAAATGTATATTCTCTTGTTTTAAAGTCCAGTTTTCTGTATATGTGTCTATTAGGTTTTCTTCTTTTATCATATTATGTAAGGTCTCAGTTTCTTTATAGATCTTCTGCACAGATATTCTTTCCAATGATCAAAATTGTGTATTGAAATCTCCAAATATTATTATACAAACATCTATTTCTCACTTCAGTTTTGTCACTGTTTTCCTCATGTAATTTGGGGCATTGGTTACATGTATATACATATTCTACTGTTATTTCTTTCTGATGAATTGCCACTTTGTTAATATATAATGTTCTTTCTTATCTCTAATAAAAGCCTTCCCTTTAAAGTGTATTTCACCTACTATAAGAGTGTATCTACTCCCTCTTTTTATCTTTTGATTACTACATGTGAGGAATATCTTTTTTCCAGCCTTTCACTTTCAATCTACTTGTATCTTAGTGTCTAAGGTGAATATCTTGATGACAGTGGGGAGATAGCTCATATTTTGTTATCCACTCCACCAGTCTGTCTTTTGATTTGGGAGTTTAATCCATTAACATCCAAAGTTATTACTGTAAAGGCAGTTCTTACTTCATCCATTTTGACCTTTGGGCTTTATCTGTCATATCTTATTTTCACCACACTTTTAATACTTTGAGTTACTTTTACTGATATAATCTTCATTTCTACACTCATGTCCAAGCCTCTCTCACCTGTGTTTTCTTTTCAGGCTGTAGCACTACCTTTAATGTTTCCTAAAATGCTGGTTTGGTTAGAAACATTCTCAGTTTCTGTTTATCTGTGAATATTTTAAACTAGCCCTCATTTTTGAAGGCCAATATGATCAGATATAAGATTCTTGGCTAGAAGGTTTTCCCTTTCAGTATCTGAAATATATCATACCACTGCATTATTTCCTCCATAGCTTCTGATAAGAAGTCAGAACTTAAACTTATTGGGCATTCCTTGTATGTGATAAATCTCTTTTCTCTTGCTGTTTTCAGGATTCTCTCTTTATCTTTGGCATTTGACATTATGTTTAATGTGTTTCTCAGTGAAGTTCTTCTCAGATTTATTCAGCGGGGGAGGGGGGTACATTGTGCTTCTTGGAAAGAATATATATGTCCTTCAAAATCATTGGGACATTTTATACCATTATTTCTTCAAATGCTCCTTCTGGCCCTTTCTTTTCTCTTCTCCTTCTGAGGCACCCATGATACATAAGTTTGCATGTCTCTTCCTGTCATATAGTTACCTGATACTCTGTTTAACTTTCTGCTATTCTTTTCTTTATCTATTCTTTTGTACATTCACTTTTGGAGACCCTGTCTTCAAGTTCACTGATCCATTCTTCTGCCTCTTCAAATCTGCTGTCATATGCTTCCAGAGTATTTTAAATTTCATTTTCTGAGCCTTTCATTCCCATAATTTCTTCTATTTTTCTATATATACTTAAAAATTCTTCTTTGTGCCCACCTAATGTCTTCTTAATATCATTTATCTCTTTAGCCATATTATTGAATCCATTAAGGAAATTTGTTTGAGTATATATGATTAGTTGTTTTAACTCCTTTATGTCACTTCAAGGCTTTGTTTTTCCTTTGATTGGGCCATATATTCCTGTTTATTGGTAAGGATTATAATTCTTTCTTGGTGTCTTGCTCTCTGATTTACTAAATTCTGAGCACAGTTTCTTTCCTAAGTCTAGGGCTTTCCTTTTGATTGACTTTGTGCTATAGTCCCTCTTTGATACTTGTTTCAACTGAATTTGGAATGTTATAGTGGCTCATGTTTAGCCAATCCAAATTTGTTCAACTCTCTTTCATCTGTTTCTTGCCCTTTCTCCCTTGCTGATTGTGGAGTAGGAGATGAGGATGCAGTTGGTACTGTAATCCATGGAGGGTGAAGCTGCCTAAGTTGCCCCAGGAATTGATGAGGCTTCTGTCAACTTTCTTCCCTTCCAGGTTTAAGGATGGAGAAACAGCTATATGCAGTAATCAAAGCCATGCAGGCCAAGCAGCAGAGAATCACACCCAGACTCAGATATTGCACCATTCCTCAAGGTGATCAGCCTGCTTGCTACCTGGTGGCAGGTTGATTGCAAAGTACCACATCCATCATGGAAGGGTCAATGATTTTTTCTATTTGGAATAAACACATTCTCTGGATATGTGTTTGCTCTCCCTGAATGCAGTGCTTCTGTTAAGACTACCATCTGTGGACTTATCAAATGTCTTACCACCAACATGGCATTCCACACAATATTGCTTCTGATTAAGGAACCCGCTTTACAGCAAATCATGTGTGGAAATAGACACAAGCTCATGGAATTCACTGGTATTACCATGTTCTGCATAATCCTGAAGATGATTGAAGACTGAATTACATTGCTAACTAGGTGGCAATACCTTGCAGGGCTGGGGCAATGTTTTCCAAGAGATTGTGTATGCTCTAAGTCAGCATCCATACAATGGTACTGTTTCTCCCTTAATGGTATCCATGGGTCCAGGAATCAAGGAGAGGAAATGGGAGTGATTTAAGATTTAAGGCTCTTGGACATATACTAAACAAGTGTAGTGTTAATTATAGGTTCAAATAAAACAGGCAGAAGAGACATGTGTAGGGAAATTGTAGATGAGCCTAACTCTGTTATACTGGGGAACATAAATTCCACAGTAAAGTTCACTGACAGGGTGCTGAATTCCTGAAGTTGTGTGACCTACTTATAATGTTTGGATGTCTCTAGAACCCTCAGGAGCCCTGCTGTTTGAGGCAATGTTATTGTGGCAATGACATCCTGCTGAGCCATGCATAAGCATAACCTATGGAATGACCTCCTGACAAACTTTGAAATCTCTTAGCCATAAAAACTCATTTGTACTTACCCTTTCCTCCTTTTGGTCAAGGTCTTTTTCCAGATACATTGCTAGTCAGTGTTTGGTAATAATCCCCCAGTGCCAGAAATTCTCATCCCTGAGAGTCATGCCCCATGCTGGTGGGAAGGTAGTACTCAAAAACTCGTATTTGAGTTTGGCTTAGAGAGAAGTCACATTTGAGCAACAAGGAGACTTTCAGGAGGTAACTCAGTCAATATATAATATTAGACTATGTTTCAGTTTCACAAGAAGTTCCTAAGTACAATCATCAATATTAAGGGCTTGGCATAATGGTTTGTTCACTATGCACTGCCTTTGTACTCAGGGGATTCTTGTCATCCTATTAGTGAATAATAATAGCAGAACTCCCCAGGATGGGAATAATAATATTCAATATTCAATATTCTTTTAGTTATTGTGTGGGTCTTTCCCTACCAAGACAACACTCCATGAACACTTGAATATATACATGTGCCTTAGAGGCATGCCCCAGGTGTACCCCTCCCCATACATCCCACATCACTGACACCCTGCCCCTGTGATCTTCCCCTGCCACAATTGTGACCCTTCTGAGATCCAAAACCTTGCCAAAAATGAAGCCAAATAATAACCAAATAAAATTAATAGGAAAATGAAATAATAATAATAGTTTTAAAAATAACAAATAAAATACAAAAAAAAATGCTCATAATATAAAAAAAAATGCTGCTCACTGTATATTTACTATTTTAATGTGCTGACTATGGAGAGTCACATTGAAAGTGCAGACCAGTTCTACACTAAACTGCAGAGGGGTTGGACAGGGCTTTAAGGGCTCTATGAGCTGCTTCTTCCATTTTTAAATTTTATTCACCCAGTTTTTACTTCTTTTTCTAAGATTCTGTGTGAAACAGAATTCTGGAGGATCTCACACTGCCATATTGGGCGAACAGTTATTCTGTTCTCAGGACTTGTGTTTAATATGGTGTTTCTAAAGTTTTTAAAGACATAATCCAGAAGTCATTCATAAATTCAAGAAGCAAAAAATGGACTTAATGAACAGTAGTATCCATCAAACACATCTCTAAGAGAACGAATATCCAAACAGATGTGGAGAAAATATTCACAATATTTGTCCATTTAAAAAGACTTGAATTCACTTATATATAAAACTACAACACATTAAGAAAAAGGACAAAATTAACCATGAGTAATATTGGCAAACTAATTGAACAGACATTTAAAGAAAATATACATTTGAATAAACAGAACATGGAAGTGTTCAAAATTATTAATCATTTAGGAAATGCAAATTAAAACTACAAAAAGACTACTTTTGTAGATGAGTAAACAGATTTAATTAAAAAGATTGACAACACTATTGACAAAGTTGTAGAGCAGCTGGAAGTCTCACACATTGTTAGTAAGAATGTGAAATGGTACCTCCATTTTAGGAAAATGTTAGATTGTGTCATACAAAGTTAAACACGTCTTTTTTCCTATGATCTCAAATTACATAAATAAGGATTTACTGAGGTAAATTATAACATGCACATAACAAGACTTACACATGTGTGCATAAAGACTTTATTTATAACAACAGCAGAAAAACAAGATTTCTGGAAATAAATCAAATTTCCAACAGCAAGGGAATGGTAAAAAATGATTGTGTTTGTCAGTAATTAAATGGAACACACTTCTGATATGTGAAAAAATTTTGAACCTCAGAACCAGAAAAGCTGTGAGAAATATGTCAGCCATAAATGTGTAAGGTTTTAGTTATATTAAATTCTAAGTAGGTAAAAGTAATCTAAAGTTGAAGAAATCAGAATGGCAGTTGTCTGTGGGTAATGGTGGGACATGGTTAGACAGAGGCATGATATATCTATGTGAAATGCTTTTATTTTTATCATAATGAGGGTTACTCTGGTGTATACTTTCACCACAAATTTTCAAATTGTGCATTTAAAATTTCCTCCCTTCTGGGTAGGCGTGGGATGTGGATTCTCTATTATTACATGTTCATTGCATAAAAGACAGTAACTCAAATTCATTGGCACAAAATAATGAGAATTTATTGCTTAATTGTGGGTAGGCATGTCATTATAACCAGCTCTGCATCAGGCTGTGGATTTGGGTTGGATTTCACCCTCTTCTATCATAGTGGAGCCCATGTTAGTAGGAAGTAACTACTTAGAGCATATTTTTTAATAAAAGTGTTTAGAAGCTACAAAAGTGTCAAGTGGTAAAAAAAAAAAAAAAAAAGAAAAGAAAAAAAAAAAGAAAGAAAGAAAGAAAAAGAAATACTTCATAGAGACCATGGACATTGTTTCTTTATTTCACAGTTAAGGGGATAAAGCAGGGTACATGGCTAAATGCAATATCTATGGGGCCAAATTGTGTGGGGAGAAGGAGGGCAATATATATCAATAATCTAATATACGATGGGGTCTTCACTTAAGTAGAGGAATTTCAGCCAAGTTTTCTGTACAATAAAGAAATACGTAGTTCAACTTGGAGCTAGGTTATGGAACTATTACAACAGTATTGAAAACCATTGTTAAAAGGTGCTCCTCCTTTTTATTACATTATTGTCTTCAAGCTTTAAGAATATATTTGCTGAGTAGCCTTAAGTTTATTCAGATTTGTCTTTTACCACAAATTAAGGATAAATTTTACTTAGATGCTTTTAAAAATTAATTGGTAACCTTATTGTAGATAATGTTTCAACTTTTTTGCAAAAATTATAAAAATATCTTAGTAAAATCATCGAAATCACATAGTTTTAAGTCAACACTTAACCAGTCATATACTAGGATAATTATGTCCCTTAGAATTTCATTTTCTCATGGAATCAAGGAAGACTATCAGTGGTTTGAAAGTGTGCCGAGAGTTTTAATCAGAAAAAAGTAATAGAGTATCGGAAGAAATAGAAGGAAATCCACAGTAAAGATACCTAATGGTGAAATAGTCAAAGCCTTCCCCCTGAGGTCTGGCAAAAAACAAAGATGTGCGATTTCACCACGGCTATTCAATATTGTACTGGGAGTCCTTGTCCCACAATTAGGCAAGAAAAAGGCATTGGGAAGGAAGAAGTAAAACTATCTCTGTTTGCAGATAACATGTGCCTTTATATAAAAACCCCCCAAATTGCATGAGAACTAGAACTAATGAATTCAGCAAAATTGCAAGTATACAATTAATGTGCAAAAATCAGTTATGTTTCTATACACCAACAAAGAATATTCTGAAACTGAATTTTTAAAAATCAATTGAAAAAAGATCTTAAAGGAATAAAATATCTCAGAGTAAAGTTTACAAGGAAATGAAGGCTGTGTATGCTGAAAACTACAAAAAAACTGATAACTTAAATAAACCAACATAAATTTCAAGATATTCCATGCTCAAAAATAGGAAGATGACACTATTTAAATGCCAATTCTAACAAAAGCAATCTTCAGACTCAATGCAATATCTATCAAAATTCCAGAAGCTGTTTTTTTGCAGAAATGGAAGAGTCAAATCCACAAATCCATATTTAATTGCAAGGGGCCCTGCAAAGCCAAAATTATATTGCAAAGGCAGTACAAGATTGTATGTCTCACACTCCCTGATTTTAAAACTTAATACAATGTCACAGTAATAAAAGGAGTGTAGTGCTGGCATAAATATAGACATAAACACAAATATATACAATCTTCCTGTGATGTTGCCTTGTGCCTGATAACCCACAGCTGCAGCTTGCGGTTAAAGCATCTCCTGATGATGCCTCGATTTGGACAACTTTGCAGCCCCACAACTGTAAACATGTAAGATAATAAATCACCATTGTAAAAGCCAATCCATTGCTGGTATGTTGCTTGGCAGCCTTTAGCGAAGTAAAACCGTCAGTAACTTTAAAGAGACATGTTTATGATCACTGAAACCCTGACTTGTCTCAGCGCCTTCTAGTTCTTGCCCTAAATAACACTCTGTAAACCTCTGGGCAGTGGGGACTATTACTCAGAACATCCTGCAGGCACCCAGGACCAGTTTCCTGGTCTGTAAATGTTACTATTGAACTATATGGAGTGGCCTGCTTCATTTTTCAGTCTTAAGTGCCCTTTGTACTCTGATAGAACCTATTCTGTAGGTTCATAGCCAGACACCATGGTCGGGAATGTCCAAATTGGGAGAGGAAATTGGGCAAGGTTGTTTGAAGAGTACATGCTGTAAAGAATCACAGTTCATAGATGTTATATCTCTCAAAAGGGGAAATACCAGGAGAGAGAATCCATAGGTTAACAAAGAAATGACTGGGCCAGAAATGAATGCGAGGCACTAAAATAGTAACAGCCTGTCAGGTCACAAAGAAGAAAGAAGATAAAACTCAAAAACTCTAAGGAGATTTTGTGAAAGAAGTGGGACAGAAAGAAAGAAATCACAAAGCCAGGAAAATTCAGAAGTTTGTCTTACCAAGGCTGGTAGCACAGGTATTGAAGGGAAAGAGAGTTTTAAGAGGTTATGATTGTGGAGGAAGGAAAAAGGAAGCTTAAGAAATAAAACCTGATAATAGGAGAGTTAATGTTGTACATTTCCCAAATAAGGAAAAAGAATTGAATAATGTAGTAATTACTTTCCCCATACATGACAAACATGTTTCATTACAAACTTTTGGCAACAAAATATACTTAAAGAATTTAATTTGTAATTTATGAACACTAGAAGCAGATTATCTTCATGATGCTAAACTTCAGAAGTATTTCTCAATCTACTTTCCTACCCTTGGATGCAAATTTGGTAAATGTATTACTATTTCTGCATTCAAAGAATATCAAGTACCTTTAACCCAAATTTATATCATGTATGTAGAAGGACAATACTGTGATGAATCTATGTAACTGGAAATTTTTGTGACTAATGGCATGTTTGACAGTAAAGAAATTTGTGAATCCCTGAAATAATGACTCCCATTCCATCTGAAAAGTATTCCATGTAGTAGAAGCTAAAGAAATGCATCAACTTATAACATGAAGAGACTCTGAAAAGAACTGAAAACAAAAATACAAACAGATATATGCACACCAATGTTCATAGCGGCA
>JAKSZT010053804.1:993374-1047271 GCA_026826555.1 Tolypeutes matacus | reverse complement strand
TATATATATAAACAACATTTTTGTTAGCAAATACACATATATGCATATATATTTATATATCATTTTGCAAATGTTTGTATGTATTGTGAGAATTTTGATTTTTACCCATAATAAAAAAAAATAAAATAAAATTAAAAAAAATAGAAGATTTATTTGTGCTTTTTATTAAAAGAGAATTTTATCTTTGTGCTTTTTTCTCCCTGAGTACTTGGTAATGGAATTTTATAATTGATGTGTCTCTTATATGAGTTTAATTTGAATTTTTGCAAAGCTTGGAATCTTATTGTATAAATAGTTCAGAGTAGTTTATCTATATTTTGTGGTTGTAAAATATGAAGGTTTTGAATAAATACTGAGTAAATAGTCACCCTTTTTTTCACTGATGGGTGGAAACTTCTAGAGGTGAGACAATCTATCCCAATTTTTCCTTCTTTGGGTAAAATTGAAAAAATCCTACCAGTTCTTCACCAAAGACATCAGGGTAGCAGTAGAAATAAGGGAGAGCAGCCAAATGATCAGGGGAATGGACATTTGATTGTGTTCTCTTTCAGTGGGGAGGAGTTACATCCCAATAATAACTTTGACAATTTATTCCTGCCTATTCATTCTTCCCTAGAAGGAAGAGCATAACACCTGATTTGGATTTTGTTGTTTATTTTTTTAAAATATTTTTTTATTAGAGAGGTTGTAAACTTACAAAACCGTCATGCACATGTGTGGAATTCCTATACAACACACCTCCGTGGACACACCATATTGGTCTGGAACATTTTGCTACAGATCATGAGATAAAGCCATCAAAGTATTAGCACCATCTGTGTATCACAGTGTACATTTAGTATATCCCTTACATAATACCCCCCACTATTAACACAGTACATCTTTGACATTGATGCAAGAATATTACAGTATTGCTGTTAACTATAGTCTATAGGTTACATTAATTATATTTTTCCCATGTATCTCCATATTCTTACCAATTTGCAATTTGTTCTAATTCACAGAAGGACATTCCTGTATTTGTATTACTAACAACAATTTTCATCCACCTCTGGGTTCATGATGTTATTCAGTCCCTAGATTATTCCCTAGGTTTCTTTCCATTGACACTTACATCCCTAGACTACCCTTTTCAGCCAATATCTCATTTATAAACCAGCTGCACTAATTCTACTCACTATAATGTATCATCACCTTGATTCATTTCCAAACATATACAGTCAAATTAATTAAAATTTCCTATACTCTAGGTTTCAACTCGATGTGTTTATTTTTCATATTTAGTTTATATTAGTGAGACCTTGAAATATTTGTCCTTTTGTGTCTGGCTTATTTCACTTAACATAATGTCTTTCAATTTATTGGTATACTTGGGCTAAGGGGAGTCTCTTGTAGACAGTATATAGATGGTTCATATTTTCTTATCCATTCTGCCAGTCTGTGTCTTTTGATTGGGGAGTTTAATCCATTAACTCAATGTTTTACTGTAAAGGCAGTTCTTTATTCATTTTGACCTTTGGGTATTGTCTCTCATATTTTATTTTCACCATTATTTTTACACTTTTAGTTACTTTTACTGATATAATTGTCATTTCTAGACACTCTTCCAAGCCCCTCTCTCCTGCCTTTTCTTTCCATGCTATAGCACTCCCTTTAGTATTTCCCACAAAGCCAGTCTCTTGGTTACAAAATCTCTCAGTTGTTCTCTCTGTGAATATTCTAAACAAACCCTAATTTTTCTAACAAATCAATTTTCTTGATACATATCAATAAAACATAAATCCATCCAAAATGTACAATCAGTGGTATTCATTATAATCACATATTTATGCATTCATCACTTGCATCATTCTTCATACACATACATTATTCCAATAATAATAGTAATAATAATAACAACAATAAAATCTCACCACCTCTCAATCTCTCTATGCTTCCCAAGCCAAGGCCAATCTTGCTGGATATAAGATTCTTGGCTGGCAGTTTTTCTCTTACAGTATCTTAAATATATCATACCACTGCCTTCTGACCCCTATGTTTTCTGATAAGAAATGAACATTTAATCTTATTTGGATATCATTTATATGTGATGCACTGCTTATCTTGTGCTGCTCTCAGAATTCTTTCTTTTTCTGGCATTTGACATTCTGACTAGTAACTGTCTCAGAATATATAGATCTGGATTTATTCAGGTGGGAGTATGTTGTGCTTCTTTTACTTGAATATCTATGTCCTTCAAATGTGTTGGGAAATTTTCAACCATTATTTATTCAATTATTCCTCCTGCCCCTTTCCCTTCTCTTCTCCTTCTGTGACACCCACAACAGATAAGTTTGCACATCTCTTGCTGTCATTTAGTTTACTGAGACCCTATTTAATTTTTCCATTTTTTTCTTTATCTGTTCTTTTGTTCATTCACTATCAGAGGCCATGTCTTCGAGCCCAATGATACTACCTTCTGCCTCTTCAATTCTGCTTTTATTTGCCCACAGTGTATTTTAAAATGTATTTACTATGCCTTTCATTCCCATAAGTTCTGCTATATTTCTATGTATGCTTTCTAATTCTCTGTGATCACCCAGTGTGTTCTTAATATTCTTTATTTCTTTAGCCATCTCTTTGAATCTATTAAGGAGATTTGTTTGAACATTTATGATTAGTTGTTTCAACTCTTTTATGTCACCTGGAAGGAAGCTTATCTTTTTCCTTTGGGTGATATCTTCCTCATTCTTGGATTCTAATATTTTGTTGGTGTCTTGGCATCTGACCTACTAGGTGTATTCTGAGTGCAGTTTCTTTCTTTAGTTTAGTTTAGGGCTTTCTTGCTCTTTCTCTCTTGCTGGTTGTGTAGTAGGAGCCAAAGGTGTAGTTGATTCTGTAAGCTTTGGAAGCTAATGCTGCCTGCATTGCTTCAAGAATCTTCTACCAACTTTCTCCACTGTCAGGGATAAAGATGGGGCCACAGACATGTGTAATAATCAAACTCATGCAGGCCAAGACTGTATTAGTTGCCCAGAGAGACTGATGAAGTTTCACACCCATTCTTCCAATGCCTGGGATTGGAATGGAGACTAACATAGCAACAGCCCCCCTCCTTTCTGTCAGGCGTGGGGATGGACCCTCTGGATTGTCCAACAATCTAATTAGTGTGGGGATAAAGCACCTGCAGTTGCCCAGAGAGTCTAGGAAGGCACCACCTCACCCTAGTCCTATGGCAATGGGTATGTAACCTCAGGCACGCAACAATCCAGTTTATGCATGCCAAAGCACCTGCAGTTGCCCAGAAAAGCTGAAGAAACACCAGCTCCTGCTATCTTATGCGGGGGGCAAGAGTGGAGTCCCAGACACTCACCAAACCAGTCTATAAAGGCCCAAAGTGCCTGCAGTTACCCAGAGAGGCTGAGGGAACATATCTGCCCGCGTATCCTATTGGGAGTATCCTGCTTCCATTCTTTAAAAGATGTTGCAGGAAGCTCTTCTGGTCTCCTGCCGCTCTCCGCCCCCCCCCAATAGATGCTTTAGATAGCTCTGCATGATTACTAACTGCCCTATAGGATGAGCTCACTCTTGGAGCTTTTTACTCTGCTGACACTTTGCCCTGATTTGTTTTTGTTCAGCTGAAGTGTAATACAAGCTTTGAGGACTAAGTGGGTATTACAGGTTGATTTCTGGACCACAAAAAAATACATTGACATCCTTATCCCAGTTCTTATGAATATGATCTTACTTTGCAAAACTTTATTTGCAGATATAATCATGTTAAAATGAAGTCATAATGGCCTTGGGTCGAACCTCATCCATTATGATTGATGTTCTTATTAGAAGAGGAGAAGACACAGATACGGGCACAGAAGGAAGAAAGCTATGTGAAGGCAGGGAGAATTTAGAGTTGTGCTGCCTCAAGCCAAGGGAAATAGATTGGTAGAGACTGGGGAAAAGCAGGGAAGGATCCTCTCCTAGATCCTTCAGAGAAAGCATGGCCCTGCCAACACCTTGATTTAGAATTTGAGCATCCAGAACTTGAAGAGAATAAGTTTCCATTGTTTAAAATCATCTAGTGTATGGTTCCTTGTTATGGCAGCAGTAGGAAACTATGGGGGGGGCGGTGCTCATTTATTCTCTCTTAACAGTAATCTTGTGTCTGTGTTTTCAATTCTTTAGACCCAGGCATAGCTTCACCTTGTTTTCTCTCATGTATGCTATTTCATTGAGTGCCAACTGGTCTCCAGGCCATTCACCTTATGCATCATAAGCAATAAGACTGGCATTTTGCTCTCCATACATCTGAATTTTGAAGTGATCTCTATATTTTTTGAACCCAGAAGAGGAAAGGGGTTATGTTTAAATTGTCCCTAAAATTCCAATAGCATTTTACATCTAATTTCCAGACTAATTTTCAGTCTTATCACATTGCCTGTGTGCACCCTCCCTGACTCCCAACTGATAATGAAATCCATGATTTATGGGATGCCCACTCCTGTTACCTATTCACTTACTAATTATATTAGTGATACATCATAAGTATAAATTGGAAATGTTTTTCTTAGTAGGTCAAGTGGTTCTTTCATTTATTTATATTTTAAATATGTAAATATTTTTATTTATGTGATGTAAAATATATACTCTTCATTGTTGTTATTTAATATTTTCCTAGAAAACTAGGAAATAAAATGAGGAAATATAATATATTATAATAAAATGAGGAAAATGTCACTGTAAATTTTCCTCTATTGTACTTTTATTTCTCATCACATTTTATTTTTTCAATTACTCTGAGTTTTAGAGGACATCTATGGAATGAAATATCTTTCACTGTTCCTAAAATAGATTATTTGGCCAACACCATTTACTGATTAGTCCTTTCTTTTATTAAATATATTATTATATCTTTTTCATATGTCAAATTATGCATGAAGAAGTCATTGCTATCAGCAATTACAAGATTATTTCTTTGTTTTTTTCATATTTTAGATAAAATTCAGCCAACACCATAAGAATAAATGATGGCATTCATATTTGATATCAATTTTAATGCATTAAATCTACAAACTGGGAAAATTTATTTCCCTAAATTATTCAGAATATATATTTACATATTATCACCAGATTTTGTAGTTTCATTCATAGAGTCTCCATATCTTCATGTGATAATCCTTTAATTTTCTATTTAGAAGTACCACAAATTCTTTTGTAGTACTGCTGCTTTAACAACACTTTCAGGAAAACATGTTTGGAGAAAATGATAATCCAAATAATCCAGAAACAGCAATGACTGACCAGTAAGATTGTTACTCATCCTGCAATAACAGAAAATTATAATGAATAGTCTCAGAAATAATACTGAAGAATACCCTCTGACAGAAATTTAAATGGGAGAAATGTCATTTGTGAAACTTGCAACCCATGCTGGCTTTAAAGGATGCATGACATATACTCTCTTAATGATGACGACACTAAGGAACATTGAAATCACAAGATATACTACCAGTTGCAGGTTCTAAGTAGATCTAAGCTATTTCCATGCCTGAATGGTGAAGCCCTCATGTGTAGCAGCCCCCAACCCAAACAACAAGGTTGTTTTAAAAAAACCTGGAATAATTAGTCATCAAGAGAATATATATATACTGTGTCCAGATAACACAAAGCACAAAAAAAGGAGAGTATAAATTTAATAAAAATCCTATAAATGCAGAAATGTAAAATTTAGATGAAGTGAGACTCCATAAATAAATGCTATTTTCATTGAAATTAAGCATGGAACTGATTATGTTGCATTAAAGAGAGTATTAGTTTTCTAGAAAAAGATTAGAAAATATTACATAACCTAGACATGACCTAAAGTGATATATGTTTGTCTTTAAATCAGGTATGAGACATGAAATTTAGAAAGTAAAATTGCTTCTACCTTTTGTAGTAGATCCTGACATAAAGAAGGGAAGGGAAATATTGAAAAGTAACTACAGTGTTCTTCTGTAGGAAAAACCTAAAAAAATTGTGTTTTATGTAGAATATCATAACCATTTAATATGCAGCCATTTTGAGTATAATTATTGTTCATCTTTACATAAATAACATATATGTCTTTTCTTATTTTTTGCATTATTTTTATGGTGGAATTTTCTGAACAATATTATGGTTATGGTCTTATTATAAATTTATTATTCTTTCCTTCATTTTTCTCGACTTTTCAAGGTTTACCTACATTGCAGAATTTATCATCTTTATTACTAAATAATATACCTTAAAAACATTATGCTAAGATAAGCCAGACACAAAAGGAGAAATATTGTATGATTCCATGTAAATGAAATATGCAAAATAAACCAATTCATAGAAAAAAAATTGATTAAAGATTTCACATGCTAGAGGGTGGAGTAAAGATGGGTCATATATTTCTTAATTGGTACAAAGTTACAGTTTTGGTGGATGAAAAAGTTTTGGTAATGGATGATGATGATGATTACACATTATAAATGTAATTATTGCAAATTATTTATAAAATTAAAATTGTTCCACACATTTACAGTCAAGTTAATTAAAACTTCGACATAATATTAAGCATCAGTACTCCTTCATAGCCTTCTTCTTATCTCCTAATAACTTATACTCTATGGGATTGTGACTGAAAAGGGCAGTCTAGGGATGTAAATGGCAATTGAAAGAAAGCTAGAGAATAATCTAGGGACTGAATAACATAGTGAACTCAGAGGTGGATGAGAATTGTGGTTAATAATACAAATGCAGAGATGTCTTTCTTTGAACTAGAAAGGATGTACATCACTACTGCAGGGTGGTGGGAATGTGAAGAGTCATGGAAAAAATGCAAATAATATAATGTGTGGACTGTAGTTAACAGAAATACTATAATAATCTTGCATCAATGCCAAAGATGTACTGTGTTAATAATAGGGAAATATGGAAAATATGCCAAATGTATGCTATGGACCATAGTTAGTGGTAATAGTCTGATGGTATTATTTCATAATCTATAACAAATGTTCCACAGTGGTGTGGTGTGTTGGTGAAGGGTTGTTACCTGGGAATTCTACACATGTGAATGGTTGTTTTGTAACTTCTCAACTTCTGTAATAAAAATATATTTAAAAAGTTAAAATGACAATTTTTATGTTGTATATATTTATATAATAAAAAATAAAATATTGGAATTATCTGTTTTGATTTTAGAAACAGTAAGCTTTCTGTGTCTAGGATACATTATCAAACTCCTCTGCAATATTTATCAAATAATTGTCCTTTAGTGATTTTCCAATCTATGGCAATTGAATTGTGAATTGTAATATTACTACTACACATTTCTTATTATAAAAATTAATTTCATTCATTCTCTTCAAAATCCATATACTGATTAGAGTAATTATTAAGATCATATCAATACAAATTTAATAAGATTTTTATAAAGTTATAACTTTCAAAGAACTATAATATATATATTTAAAATATTAATTTTACCATTAGATAGCATGATATTATCTCCAAATATCCCTCTATGGAATTTTGAATTTTTCTTTATATTAATCCTATTAATTCATTTCTTGTTAATTAATTCATTTTCAGTGTGACCATATGAGAGATGTCTGAGTTTGTGCCACAGCCAACACATTATGTAATGCAAAAATTATTTTCTAGGTGCTGGTTTCATTCACCAAAAAAGTCTATGTGTTTGTTTTCATGACTTTGTATATTTTATATCACTGGGGATATAGAGAATCTTCACTTAGAAAGCCATAATAGCTACAGAAGTATTTACAGTACTCACATAAGAATAAACTCTAAATAATGCATATAAGCTTTTATTTTTTTAATCAAGGTCATATTTACCCTACATTTTCTACTGAGTCATAGAACTGTTTACATAAGACTTTTGATTGATTTTGAATTCATTTTTGTGTATAATGTGAGGTAGAAGTCCAACTTCATTGTTCTGAATATGGATATCTAGTTGTCCTGTAGTAGTCAGCCAAAGGGGTGCTGACGCAAAATACCAGAAATCTATTGGCTTTTATAAAAGGTATTTATTTGGGGTAGAAGCTTACAGTTACTAGGCCATATAGCTTAAGTTACTTCCCTCATCAATGTCTGTTGCCATGTGTTGGAGCAAGATTGCTGCTGATGTCTGCAAGGGTTCCTCTCTCCCCAGGGTTCATTTCTTTCTGGGGTCAGCTGCTCTGTTCTCTCCACAAGGCCAGCTGTAGACTACCAGATGAATGGCTTGTCTCTCTTCCCCGGGGCCTTTGCCATGTCTAATGGAACCTTCTCTCCTTCCTCATGAATCTGCTTCTCTGTGTGTTTACTTCCTAGGCTCCAGGATCAAAACTCCAACTAACTCCTGTGCCTTGTCATTTTCTCTGTGAGTCCATGCCCACCAAGTGGGCGGGACTCAACATTCTACTGATGTGGCCGAATCAAAGCCTTAATCATTATTTAATCTAGTAAAAGTAAAATCTCTGAATCCAATATAATCTAATATGCCCAGAGGAACAAACCATTTTATAAACATAATCCAATATCTATTTTTGGAATTCATAAACAATATCAAACTGCTACAGGTCCCATCACCATATGTTGGAGAGACTATTCTTGTAATTTTATGTTTATTTTTATAAACAAACTCCCCTTTTCTCCCTCCCCACTTCACCTAGTAGACTCCAATCTGCTTTCTATCTCTGTGAATTTGCTATTTCTAGTTATCTTTTATAAGTGATATTGCAATTTTTGTGCTTATGTATCTTGCTTGTTTCATGGAGCATAATACTTTAAGGTTCTTCCATGTTGCAGCATGTCTCATAATTCATTTTCTTTTATACTGCAATAATATTCCAGTGAGTGCAGATACCACATTTTGTTTACCCTGTCATTTGTTGGTGGATATTTGTGTTTTTTCCAGCTTTTCACCGTTGTGAATAATGCTGCTATAAATATGTACATGTATAAATATGTACCTGCAATGTTGTTTTCACTCTCTTTGTGTATATACCTAGAAGTGTGATTGTTAGATCAAATGGCAGTTCTATATTTAACTTTTTGAGTATGCACTATATTGCTTTCCACAGTGGCTGCACCATTTTACATTTCCACCAACAATGCACTAGATTTCCAATTTTGCTTAATCTTCTCCAACAATTGTTATGTTCCATGTTTTTTTAAATAATTGCCATCCTTGTGGGTATGAAGTGGCATTTCATTGGGGTTTAGATTTGCATGTCCCAAATAGGTAATGATGTAGATCATCTTTTCATGTGTTTAAAGGCCAAAATGTGAGTATCTTCATTAGAAAAATGTCTACCCAGTCCTACTAATTATTTTAACAAATTGCATTTCTGATCTAAAGTAATATATTTCCTTTTAAAGTGCCATTTTTTTTTGCATCCAATATGAAAACACACACTGTTAGAAGGAAATAATACTATGACCTTAACCTGTAGTGCACAGGCAAAGTTAAGAATATCCATCTTATATAATTGTGCACCACTACTCAGTATTTTAAATGACGATTGTGAACATGATATATTTAAAGACACAAAGACTATTTAAACATATATTTATTTATACAAAAGTATGTTATTATATGAAAATATTATTCTGCATGCAAAGATGCAGACACAGCTCTGAATCCAGTCATTTATCAATTGCAAATTCAGTGTTTTTCCTTGTTCTCCACTGCCCCTTGACTTTCAGTGACACCATGTGCCTACCAGCATGACAGACACAACTGGTATCCCAGCAACACTCTGGTCCCTGCTAAATAAAAATCAAATCTGAAGACTTGGAATTGATCATGTACTTTAGGGAATTTTAATTTGCATGCATTTCAGGGACTTTAAAAATCAGTTAGTTTTTTACCATTTCTTGCCTCTTTGTATGCAGTAACAAGTTGAGTGGAGGAAAAACACACTATTAAAAGGGCTAAAAGGGAAAAAAAATAAATGTGCCCTCATAGGTGTTTTGATGTGTACTACTCAGAGGGAACCCAGGTCTTCGTGGGCTAGTACTAGGAAGGGATACAATTAAATGTTAAAATGCAAGGATGAAATTATGCAAAAGCAGTGAGTCAAAACCGAAGGAAGAAATCAAATAGATCTCAGGGATACAAGAATGGATGGTTGTGATCTATCACCAATGCTGTACATGAACTATAAGTGTTTTGCTGACATTTTCAGCCCAGAAAATTTTACCTTTTTGTGGGTAATAAAAAAATGAAAGTATATCCTTTAATGTTTTTTCTTTTTGGCTTTTCTTCACTCCATTAGTATATAAGCAACCCATTTATATGGTTAATGTGTAGACATACTTTTTCTCATTTTCTATGCTATATATATTTCCATTTTATGAATACACCATAATTAATTCATTTTATTATTGATTGAAATTTCTATTATTTCCTATCATATCTATTATTCATAAAATTACCATGAGAATACTGTATATTGATATGGTAATTTAGGTTTCAATTTGTATTTTGTTGATGAGTAAAGATGTTGAACTTTAACTTTGAGATGATGGGAGGGGACAAAATTCAGCAGAATCTATTATCTCAATCAAATTAAGGGTCATACTGTATCATGCAATATAATATTTGGGAAAACCATTTAAAATACTTTTTTTTTGCTAGCTTCACCATTGTTTTCATAGAGATGGAGTATCTAACTTATCCAGCCATTTCTCAGACATTATACCAATCTGATTTTTCTCTCTTTCATCTTTAATTTTGGAGTTTTATTTCATAACCAGGATTCAACTTGATGTCATTGACACTCTGTATTATCATTATGTTTTTCACAGGCTCTATATTCTACTTTTTACAAGAGAGAGTGAGAAACAATAATAGGAGTACTTGCCAAACTTACTTGCGAGTTAAAATTTTTTTTAAAAATCACCAGTTGATAGAGCTTTTCTACGTAATTGAGAGCTCTTCCATGAGAAGGACATAGATACAACATTCCCAGAAGACTTCAAGTGACAAGTGAGCATGGGAAATATCTCCAAATTCAATGAAAAATTTCAAGCATAAAACAACAGACACCAATTTTTAGTAATCAAATAACTTCAAATTTTAACATTGTTGTTCTCTATGCAGTTGTGGAGATGAGATATACTTCCTCACCAAAAGCAGTGTAAAGTAGTAGGAGGTTACAGGAAGTCAATCTGTACTTTTTATCAAGAGATTAAAAATATTTATATGGATTAAAATAGAGATTTTCATAGAAATTAAATATCTTGAAATATTAAGATTTATATAATTGAGAAGATTTTATTTACATATTTATAGTCACTATAATAATATAAATCAATTTTAAAAATAGGTTATATATATAAATTTATTGCACATAGTTAAAATAGCATAGCAATGTGAGAAAATATATCTTCTAAGAAATTTTACTGACAATGTTTAAGTTTGTCTTTCCTTAAAGTTCAATCTAAGAAAAGGACTTTGTACAGCTAATTTACTTGAGGAAGTTATTCCTGGAAATGTGTCTGGGAACTGAGAGGAGTGAAACAAAACAGTAAGACAGGAAGTAATAACAACACAAGGAAAATTATTGATCTGGTTAGTAGTGTGGAGAGCTGAAGCAAGACACAAGACTAATATAATTGAAAAGGAAAATTATTTCCTTGAAAATACATCAAAATTTAGAAGGAAATTAGAAATAAATTTAAATTGAGAAAAAGTAAAATCGAGATTAAAAGGCTAAACAGAAACTAGGATGTTTAAAATGGAAAGAATCACATTTAAATTTAGAACAAGTTGGAGGTAGATTTGTTTATTAATCAATTTGTTTAAATTTATTTTTATTTATATAACAATTAAAATATGGAAATATGAAATCTGAGGATGAAAGAAATGTGGATTTTTCATAATATTGCTGTTTCTGGAAATGTGATCATAATATATTCTTAGTTAATGTGCAATGATAACTATGCTATTTGACTCTTAAAACTTTCATTATGTAATTTGATGATTGTGTACTTCTGCTAAAAATATATTATGCTCATAAATTATCTCAAAGACTATTCTGAATGTTATATTTCCAAGGCCACAGTAAAGGAACTAGTGCTTTTATAAAATTCACCTCTCATAGCTTACAAAAATACCCAACAATATAAAAAAGTGAAAGAGAAAAAGTTTCAGATTTAGAATATTCATTTTCATTTTATTACTGCAAGAATAAAATGGTAAAAAGCACTTTCAGTAATTGAAATAAAATATGTTAATTTTGAAACTGTTATAAATTGACCCAGGTAAAAAAGAGATTGATGTTGGTGAAGAATGGGAATTGAACAATAATAATCTCCAAATGGGTGGCCTGTTGATATGAACATAACCCTTTGAAAATTAACCCTGGATTGGGAGTTGCCAAAACTCTCATAAAAATTCAGATGCATTTAACATTATAAAATGCAGAATCCTATGTGGCAGCAAGAATGGAATCATAGAAAAATAAATTTAAATTGAATGAGTATATACAAATAATTAGAAATGCTATAGTTGTTAATGAGTCATGGATATTTTAGACGTTCATATCTTAGAGGCCATTATTCCACCAAACATTTTGACAAAGGCAACCTTCATGTCCCTGTTTCTCAGGCTGTAAATGACAGGATTCAGGGTGGGAGGTAATAGAGTATA
Source organism: Tolypeutes matacus (assembly GCA_026826555.1). Taxonomy (NCBI): domain Eukaryota; kingdom Metazoa; phylum Chordata; class Mammalia; order Cingulata; family Chlamyphoridae; genus Tolypeutes; species Tolypeutes matacus. Next base: position 1,034,625 of record JAKSZT010053804.1, on the reverse strand, counting down.
TAACACAGACACAAAGAGGTTCTGTGATGATGGGGATTTTGAGGTGGAACCTAAGTATGCAATGAATCCAGAGGACATGAACAAGGTCACTAGAGTGAGGTGGGGCATGCAGGTGGAGAAAGCTTTAAACCTGCTTTGAGCAGATGGAATCCTTAGAACAGTGGAGAAAATGTGGACATAAGAAACAATCATTAAGATGAAACATACAAAGATCAAACAACAGCCAGCAATAATAAACATATATTCTAAAATATACTCTCCAAAACAGGAAGGTGTAAGCACTGATGGAATATCACAGAAAAACTGATGCACTATGTTGGACCCATAGAAACTGACAGAAAATGTACCTGCTACATGAATGGAGCTGTAGGCACATCCACTGAACCATGACGCTATCACCATCTGCACACAAGAACGTCTATTCATCATGGCCTCATAGTGCAGAGGATGGCAGATGGCAGCATAGTGATTATAGGACATCACTATAAGCAGGGCATATTCTGTGCCAACAAGAAAAAGAAAAAGAAAAACCTGTGAAGCACATCCTTGGAAGGAGATGGAATGTCTGTTTGTCAGCAAGTTCATGATGGATTTGGGAACAGTGACAGAGATACAGCAGATATCAATGAAGGACAAATTCTTCAGGAAGAAATACATGGGAACTTGGCAATGCTGGTCAATGGTAGTGAGGGTGATAGTGAGGAGATTCCCCATGAGTGCTTCCAGGTAAATGAGGAAGAAGAGTATGGCATAGAGTTTCTGTAGCAACCAGTCATCAGGGAATTCCATGAGCAAGAATTCTGTTATGAGGGTCATGTTTGTAAGTTTCTCAGGCATACTGATTCTTGGCTATGGAAATGTAAGAAAAGTGATAATTTTGTCATCCAATTATCTTCTTAAAATCATCCTCTTTCTGTTCATTCTACCAATTGGTCTTGGTTATTCTGAGGAACATATTCAAGAAGATCAGAGTGGCCCCTTCCATACCCCAGAACAAATCGCATGTTGCAAACTATAAATTCCTTTTTCCTGTAAAGAAAATTTTATCAAGACATTAGGAATAGAGTAGAATAATTTATCATAGTCTACAATTTGTACATAAAATGAAGAAAAAAGAGATTACTTCACCAGTACATAAATGAGTGATTCTTCTGTTTTTGTTCTAATAGGTGAAGTGTAGTAGAAATATTTATTCAAATAGAGAAATTAGTTATTATTAATGATATTTTGGTTCAGCTTCAGATTCCCACAAACTGTTTTATTAACACATTTGGAGAAACAATATTAAGAATTTTAGCTATCATTGCTTTTTCTACTTTAGTCTATTACAGGAGAAGTAACTGGAGTTAGCTGTGGAGGGGGCTGAAGTAGATTCATCCTGAAAACCTTTTCTGAGAGAATGATAGTGCCTATGACAATTAAATACAGCTTTTACATATTCAAGATTATAACTGGATCACTGACATTTTAAAAGATATTTCAAGTTAATCAGATAATGGATTAACTAACTTTGAATACTCAATAGAATGCTACATGCAACACAAATTTCATTTATTCTGATTTAGTTGTTCAGAAATATCTTGATTTTTTAAAAAAACTGCCTTCAATAAGGCCTGTGACTGCCATGGATCTAAAAAACAAAATTAAAATAAAACAATCATTTTATTTTTCTAAAACAAAATGGAATTAAGCAGGTAAAATAAATTTATCTACATAGATATTTCAAGAGACCAAGTCTGAACAGGGTAGTAGCAAAGAGAAGCTTAAAGTGGGATGCCTATAGGTTTGGGGAAATATGCTTACCTAAGTAAAACACAATCTGTCTCATTTCAGAGGTGCATTCAATAAATTTCTGTGGAATTTAAAGGCAAAAGGTCTCTTTCCCAAAAAGGAATAAAGCCTTGGAGAGATAGGTTATTAGTCCAATGGGATTAATATGCCTGCTATTGTTCTGGATGCAGTCTTTTGCAACTTGCCAAGTAACAGTCTTCTCTCCACTGAAAAGCAGAGGTTGGAAGGACAATTTTATGAGTCTTGAATTATGTTTGAGGTTACAAGTTGTCTAATTAAATGAGAATTAATTAAGTGTATTGGCCAAGACTACTGAAGGGGAGTTCATTTCCTTGAAAATGATGTCATACTGTACACTGAGGGATTGAAGTTCTAATAATTAGGTCATAAATAATTTGTCTACCCATTAGATTTCCATCTATAAGTCCTATCTCATCAATAACAATTTATTGATTTTTATTATAGCCATCCTAGTGAATTTGAAGTGGTATCTCATTGTGGTTTTTAAATTTTTTTTTCTTTTTCTTTTTTCCTTTTTATTGGAGAATTTATGAGCTGACAAAACAACAATGCATAACATGCAGAATTCCCATACATCACCCCAACACCAACACCTTGAATTATTGTGGAACTTTTTTTATTCTCTTCCCTCAATTGTTGTGAAACTTTACATTTATCAAGAAATGGAACAAATTTAATTCATGAAGTTATATCTGGAAAAATCTGATCAGATATGTGATGGTTTTAATACTTATTAAAACGTTGAGCTTTTGTTTTTAATCAGAAGAAGAATATGATTCCTTCCACCATCAAAAAAATTACCCAACCTACCAGAAAATTTAGAAGGATAAATTTCTTCTTTTCATCCCTTAAACAAATTTTCCTTTCCAGGGAGGAATTATTAAATGTTTTTCTCTATTTTCTTTATATGTCATTTCACTATGGAGTTGTGACATATACGTGCAAAAAACCTATTTTGACATAACTGAGATCTCACCATACTATGCTTTACTTGCTTATTTTTTGTTTAACCTATTCCTCACAAATTTTCTAATATAGTTACAGATAGGCTTACTACTTGCTATTTAATATTTGCATATCAATCATATTGTTTATTTTTTATTAATTTTTTTACTTTTGAAAATGTTTTAGATTACATAAATTATACAACAAAAATATAGGATTTTTCATATATAACCCACCCCATTCCCCTCCAACACTTTTCCTCACTAACAACATCTTTGATTAGTGTGGTACATTTGTTATAATTGATGAACACATATTGAAGCATTGCTGCTAATCATACTCAATATCTTACATTATAGTTTACACTTTCAACTGCACATTTTTATAGGCTTTACTAAAATGTATAATGGCTGTATCCATCATTGCAATCTAATTCAGAACAATTCTAATGTCCCCAAAATGCTCCATGCTACACCTATTCTTCACTCTGCCTCCCCTAATAAACTCTGGGGACTGCAGTCTTTATATCAATGTTACAAATTCTTCCATTGCTAGAAAAATAATAAGTATACTTTACTCCATAGTTTCATTCGCTCTTATGTTTGTTCATTCCTCAATACTGAGAATTTTAGGATGGTGATGCCCACTCTGTTTCTGATTGGGAGGGAGCATAGATCACATGGGGCAGAAGGATGGAACTGTGTTGCTTGCAGTTGTAGATACTCTCTGTTGTTTTTTTTTTTTTTGGATGGGTGTTGTCCATCATCATCCTTTCCTTAGTTGTCCTGGGTAAGTCTGATGAACTGTAGAGTAGGTGTTGCATCTCTGCTGAGATTCAAGGCTCAACCAGCATATGAACAGAACAAAGACCTGAATCTCTTGTACATTTATTTAATGATTGTAATGTTAATTATGGTTTCAAATAAAAGGTACAGAAGAGCCTTTTGTAGGGAAATTATAAATGAGTCTAACCCTGCTATGTTGGAGAGCATATATTCCAAATTAAGGTCCACAAACAGGGTGCCTAATTCCTGAGATTATCTGTGCTGCATTTCATGTCTAGGTGTCTCTAGAGCCCAGAGGAGCACCCTTGCTTGAGGCACTGTTTACTTTGGCAGTCAATGAGATCCTCCTGAGGCATGCATAAGTGTAAGCTCTGGTAAGAACTCCCCACTCAATTATCTCTTAGCCATAAAAACTCTTTTGTATTTAATATTTCCCCCATTTGGTCAAGGTATTTTTCCAAGTACATTGCTAGTGTGTGCTTGGTAATAATCCCTTAGTGCCAGGGAAGCTCATCTCCAGGACTCGTGTCCCATGCAGGCTGGAAGATAGTGAGTTTATATGATGAGTTTGACGTAGAGAGGGGCCACATTTGAGCAACAAGGAGGCTTTCAGGAAGTAACTCAGGTAATATATAATACTAAGCTAAGTTTCAATACACAAGAACAAGGCTCATAAGTACAGCCATTAATGTCAGGGGCCTGGTATATTGTTCTGTCTTCCTTTGGTAGGCAAGCCCATGTACTCAGGGATTCTTGCTGCTCTATTAGAGAGTATAGCAGGAATTCCCAGGATGTGAATTCAATATTCTTTCATTTATTTTGTAGGTCTCCACCCACTGAGACAGCACTCCATGACTACTAGAACTTATTCATATTCTATAGTCATTCCCCAGGTGCACCCCTCCCCACACATCCCCCATCACTGACTCCCGAAAACAATGATCCCTGCTAAAATTGAGACCCTTCAACAATCCAAAACCTCCCAAAACAAATGCCAAAGAATGAATAAAAATAAGATAAAATATAATAAAAAACAAATAAAACACAAAAAATAAAAATAAAAAATTGTAAAAAAATATTTAAAATAATTTGTATGTATTTCATCACCATAAGATATGTTATCTTTTATGAAGAATAACAATTTCTTCTGTATATTCTCCCAGTGTCTAATTTTTTATTGCTTTATTTTCAAAGAAGCTTTCAGTTATAGAAATGTCACAGAAAATATAGGGGATTCACCTATACCCCACGACCACTCCTTCTCACATTTTCTCCTACTGATAACATCTTATGTAAATATGGTACATTTGTTACAATTGATGAACAAATATTGATGCATTGCTACTAACCAGGGTCATTGGTTTACATTATGGATTATATTTTGTACTATAAACTTTTACATATTTTGACAAAATTTATAATGGCCTGTATCAGTCATTGCTGAGAAAATGCAAAACAATTCCAATGCCCTAAAAAAGACCTATGTTTCATCTGTTCTATTCTTCCCTCACCCTCTCCTTGGAACCTATGGTATCCACTAAGTTCCAAATTTTGATTAACAAGGTTCATAGGTCTATGCAGTAATATTGAGGGTTTGACATATTGGTCTGTTATCTTTCATTAGGCACTACCTATGTTCTCAAGAGATTCTTGCCTCTCTAATTGAGAATATACCAGGAATCTCCTAAATGGGAGTTTAATATTTTCTTGTTACTGTGTGGGTCTCCACCCGCTGAGATAACACACTATGAAAATATGAACATTTTCATATTCCATAGAAGGATGACACAGGTGAACCCCATCCCACATATCTCCCAGACCAGATGCCATTGACCAGTAACCCTCCCTTGCATTATTTATCAATAGAACTTTCCCACCACTGTATTTTTAACCACAGACCTACAATTCCCCACAGTTCACCTGTTTTTTCCTCCAGCCCTCTCCTCAGTTCCATGGAGAGGACAACTCAATGCCTCCACCCTACTACCTCTCACATTCTAGTACCATCACCTTCCCTTATATCCCTGCACTAACATCACCCCCATCAATTGCCCAAACCCCCCACCACCTTACCATAAGTTTTGTCCATATTGAGCATTGGCTTACTACACTTTATTCCTTTTCTGTCTCCTGTTAACCTATCTTCCAGACTCTAGCTTTGTGAGTCTTCTCAATTTGCTTAAGTCGTATCAGTGAGGTCATGTAATATTTATCCTTCAGTGACTGGCTTACTTAGTCAACATAAGGTCTTCAAGAGTCATCCATGTTATCTCATGTGTTAATACTGCATATCTTCTTACAGCTGCATAATATTCTATTGTATGCATATACAACAATTTGCTTATCTATTTATATGTTAATGGACACTTGGGTTGCTTCCAAATTCTGGCAATATTGAATAATGCCATTATGAACATTTGTGTGCATATGTCAGTTCATGTCCCTGCTTTCAATTCTGAGTATATACCCAGCAGTATGATTGCTGGATCATATGGCTGTTGTATAGTTAGCTTTCTGAGGAACTGCCAAACTGTCCTCCAAAATAGCTGCACTATTCTACCTTTCATCAGCAGTGGATGAGTGTTCCCTCTCCTCCATATTGTCTCCAACACTTGTAGTTCTCTGTTTTTAATAGCTGCCAGTCTAATAGATATAAGATGATTTCTCATTGAAGTTTTGATATGCATTTTCTTAATAGCTCATGATGTTGAGCATCTTTTCATGTGCTTTTTAGCCATTTGTATTTCTTCTTTTGAAAATGTCTATTAAAATCTCTAGCCCATTTTTTCATGGGTTCTCTGTCTTTATTTTTGAGATATAGGATTTCTTTATACAGGCTGGGTATTAAGCTCTTATCAGATAAATAATTACCAAATATTTTCTACAATTGAGTAGGCTGCTTTTTCACTTTCTTAACAATCTCTTTTGAAGTGAAAAAGTTTTTTTTTTTTTAATTTTGAAAAGGTCCCATTTATGTATTTCTCTTTCATTGCTTGTACTTTCTGTGCAAAATTTATGAAACCTATCCTTCTACTATATCTCATAAATGCTTCCCAAAATTATCATCTAGGAGCTTTTGATCTGGGTCTTATATTCATATCTTTGTTCCATCTTGAGTTAATTTTTGTATATGGCATGAGATGGTGATCCTCTCTCATTCTTTTGGATATGGTTATCCAGTTATCAAAGCACCATTTGTTGAATAGGCCATTCTTTCTCAGTATATAGTCTTAGTGGTCTTATCATATATCAGTTGACCATATATGAGAGGATCTATTTCAGAACTTTCACATTTGTTCCATTTGTTAGTATGTCTATCCTTGTGCCAATATCAGGCTGTTTTTACCACTATAGCTTTGTAGTATGCTTTAAAGTCAGTTAGCACGATTCCCCCAATTATTTCTTTTTAATTGAAATAATTGGCTGTCCAGGGCCCCTTGCCATCCCAAACAAATTTCATAGTTAGCTTTTTCAATTTAGTAAAAAATGCTGTTGTAATTTTTATTGAAATTGCAATAAATCTGTAAATTAATTTGGGTAGGATGACATCTTAGTGATGTTTAATCTTCCTATCCATGAGCATGGAATATTCTTCCATTTATTTAGGTCTTTGATTTCCTTTAACAATGCTGTGTAATTTTCTGTGTACAAGTCCTTTACCTCTTTAGTTAAGTTTATTCCTAGATATCTGATTGTTTTAGTTGCTATTTCATGTGGAACTTTTTTCTTAATTTCCTCCTCAGATTGCTCATTATTGGAGTATTGAAATGCTACTGATTTTTGCTTGTTTATCTTATATCCTGCCACTTTATTGAACTTGTTTTTCAGCTCTAGAATCTTTGTTGTAGATTCTTCAGGGCTTTAACATATAGGATCATGTTATCTGCAAATAGTGAGATTTTGACATCTCCCTTTCCAAATTGGAAGCCTTTTATTACATTTCCTTGCCAAAGTGTTCCAGCAAGTACTACTAATACAATGTTAAATAAGAGTGATGGGAGTGGGCATTTTTGTCTTGTTCCTGTTGGAGGGCAGGATGGGGGGGGCGCCGGGTGGTAGTTGGCGTCCCGGGGGCCTTGATGGCGAGGTGGGTAGACGGGGAAAGAATTACTGCGGAGACGAGGTAAGCACACAGGTCCACTTTATTGAGGAAGTGCACAGCCTTTTATAAGTAGGGTGAGGGGTGGTGAAGGGGGTAGGGCATGAGAAAAGAGGAAGTACGTGTAAGGCATATATGGCAGGCTGGGATTGGACACAGTTGGTTGCTAGGGAGGGTTTGCTATCTGTGGAAGGCGGGAAGGTTTCGCTGGCACGGGAACAGGGTGAGCTACTTTTTCAAAGAAGGCTAAATATAGGATCAGGCTTGTTCTTTGTTGTCGGTCAGCCATTTTAGCTTCACCTCTTTCTGGCTGCCTCCAACAGTTCCAAATCTTAGAAGAAAAGCCTTTAACATTTCACCATTAACATACAATTTTTCAAAGTATCCTCTTAAAATACTCATTTCTATGGGGTTAGTAGTGATATTTTCTCTCTTGTTTTTTAATTTATGTATTTGCATCGTCTCTCTTTTTTTCTTCGTTATTCTAGCTTAGGGCTTTTCAATTTTATTAATCTTCTCAAAGAACCAGCTTTTGGTTTCATTAATTTTTTCTAGGGATTTTTATTTCAATTTCATTTAGTTCTGCATTCATCTTTGTTATTTCCTTCTTTCTGCTTGTTTGGTATTAGTTTGTTATTCTTTTTCCATTTCTTCCTGGTGTGCAGTTAGGTCTCGATTTTAGCTCTTACTTTCCTTTTTACACATGGTCTTGGCCAAAAGGCCAAGAAGAGAACTTTCTTTTTTAATATAAGCATTTATTGCTATAAATTCCCATCCCTGCACTGCTTTTGCTTCATCCCATAGGTTTTGATAGGTTGTATTCTCATTTTCATTCATTTCAAGGTAGTTACCAATTTCTTTTGCAATTTCCTCCTTGCCCCACTGATTATCTGGGAGTGTGTTTTTTTACCTCAATTTCTTTGTGCCTATTCTGGTCCTGTGCTCTTATTAATTTTCAGCTTCATTTCATTGTGGTTTTTTAAATTACTTTGTATAATTTCAATCCTTCTGAATTTGTTGGTTCTTGTTCTGTGGCCTAGCACATGGTCTCTCAGAGAATAATTCTTGTGTACTTGAGAATAATATATATCCTGCTGTATTTGTGTGTAATATTCTGTATATGTCTATCAAGTCTAGATCCTCTAATGTATTATTCAAGGTCTCTCTTTCTTTATTGACCCTTTATTAAAATGTTCTGTCTAATGATGATATTTGTGTATTAAAACCCCCCATTATAATTGTAGAAACAACTATTTATCCACTTATTTTTTTTCAAATGTTTGTTTCATGAATTTTGGCGCACACTGCTTAGGTGCATAGGTCTTTATGATTGTTCTTCTTGATTGATTAACCTATTTATTAATAAATAGTGTACTCCTTTCTGCCCCCTTTCCCTTCTCTTATCCCTGGGAGGCATATAATGCATATGCTTGTGACTTTTGTGTTGTCATTCAATTCCCTGCATCCCTGCTGAATTATTTTTCTATCTGTTATTTATCTGTTCTACAATCCTGTGTGATTTCAGATATATTATATTCAATGTTACTAATTCTTTCCTCTGCCTGTTCAAATCTGCTGTAATGTGCTTCTAATATAGATACATTTTAAAAGATTTATTGATTGCTTTACTTTATCCACTTTAGCCCCCCTCTTCCCCCTTATTTGCTGTTTTGTGTCCATTCACTGGGCAATTCTCTGTGTCTATTTCCTGCCCTTTCTTCTCCTCCTTCTCCTCCTGACTTCACCAGGATTCGATCCTGGGGACCTCCAATGTGGGAGAGAGGCATTCTGCCACCTGTGCTACCTCAGTTCCTGGTTTTTTGGCATGTCTCACCTTGGCTCTCCATTGTGTCTCTCTACTGTTATGTCATCATCTTGCTGCTTAGCTTGGTGGGGCCTGGTGGCATGCCCACACAGGGCCTAGCAACACGAATGCTTTCTATGTTTTTCTTTACCTTTACCGGGAGGTCCCTGGGATTCAACCCAGGTCCCTCCATATGGGATACAGGCCCCAACCATTTGAGCCACATCTTCCCACCAATATATTTTTAGTTTCTTGTATTGTGCCATTCATCATCATCAGATCCATTTTACTATCTTTTTGTGTATGATTATGATTTCTTCTGTATGTTTCCCCAGTGCCTTCTTAATATCTTTTTTCTCTTCCTTCAGTTCAATAAGTTGATTCATGATAGATGTTTGGGCATCCCTGATTAGTTGTTCCACATTCTACATCTTTTCATCTTTTTAATTTTGTTCATTAGACTGGGCAGAATCTTCCCGTTTCTTAGTATGGCTGGTAATTTTTCACTGGTGTTTGGGCATCTGTTTATCTTTTTGACCTCCATCAGATAGTTAGCTTCTCTTTCTACTCAAGATTTTTTTGTTGTTTTGTTTTGTTTTAAATTTCCTCTTTGACACACTGGATTCCACTTATTCTATATCCTTCTAGTTGTCTGTGTCCCCTTGCAGAAATATTGAGACCATAGAAAAGGAAGAAAGAAGAGAAGAAGAATAAAATCATACACACACAAGATGGAAAATGAATCTTAAAAAATCAGAAAGAATAGAGAAAATAAATATTTATAAGAGTGAAAAATCATTAAAAATAAAAGGATTAAGAATAAAAAATGTGGAATAAAAAAGAGAATGAAACAGGAAAAAAGAATAAAATTAAAGATCCAAAAGGTGAGAAGAAAAGAAAGAAAATGAGGACCTAACAGGACAAGTTGAAAAAAAATAAATGCAAGAGTAGAGGGAAAAATGAAAAGAAGAAAAGAAAGAAACTAAGGAGAAAAAGAGGGAAAAGGAGAGGAAAAAAGCAACTATTACCAAAATAACCCCCCCTCCCAAAAAAGAGATAATAGGCTTCCCTCTCAAACCACTTGCAATGGTCTCAGGCAGCCAGTGCTCACAAATCTCTTTTCAAGTCTGCCCTCCCCAGTTAAAATACCAGAGTGTAGAGAAAGGAATAAGGAATACAAAATAAAAAATAAAATAACCTAAAAAAATTCTCATTCTAAATTTCCTGTCCTGAGGCTGCTTGTCCTTCAACTCCTGCTCCCTGAAGCCCCTGGGGTGTCTGCCTCCATCCTCTTTATCATTCAAACTAGTTAGGCCTTTTTAAAGGCGGTACCAGGTATTGAACCCAGGACCTTGTATATGTGAAACAAGAGTTTAACCACTGAGCTCCACTAGCACCACAAGTTAGTTTAGGTTTCTCAAGACTTCTGAAAATTTGTCCTCTGCCTCTGCCTGCCATTTTTTTTTTTTTTTTTTTTTTACCTCAGGCCAGTTAGGCTTCTAATGTTTTGGTATTTGCCTCTCTATGGTTCCTACTCTCCAGAGTCGTTAGGCACCTGTCAGCCTACTGCTGACCTTTTCCTCTCTCTTCCAGGACAGGTTGGTGTGGAAGACTGTCTGTTCAGTTCCCCTTTCCCATCTCCATGAAGCTGTTTCATATCCAGCTGGTGTCTTTATTTTTCCTGGTCCCCCACCTTATCTCCCTTCCCCTTACATCTCTCTCTGAGTTGGCTATGTGCTGGATCCTCAAAAGCCTGCTGGGTACTGGGATGCTCCCCATGTTGCATTGGAGGTAGGGGACTAAACTCACTCTAGGAGCCACCCAAGTGCTGGTCTTCCAGCCTCATCACTCTGATGGCTTCTCTAGCCTCTGAGCTGGCTTGAGCGCCCTAACTACTATGGGTTCCCTTTCTCCCAGCCACCTGGGTCTATCCTCTCTAGCTACCCTCTGCAACTGCTGCCACAGTCTTGTAGCTTCCCTTCTGGCAGGTAAACCTGCCTACCTTCCTGCAGTTTCTAGAGAAGGATTGCAGCTTGCTTTTCCCTATTCTGCCATCTTGGATCTCCCATATTGTTTCTTAGAATCAATATAAAACCCAACTATATCAGGAGATACTTTCTGACAAATTGACAAGCTGAAGTTAAAATACATATGTAAAAGCAAAGTAACTAGATATCTGAAAGAATATTAGTAATGAATATATATTTGGAAGACTTGCAAAAGTTGATTTTATGAGTTAATATAAAACTATCATCACAAAAATGTGGTGGTGTTCTCCTAAAATAAAAGAAATAGATCAATGGAAAAGAGTGGAGTTGAAAAACAGATCCATGTTTACATGTTCAATTGACTTCCAATCAAGTCACCAAAACAATTCAAAGTAATAAAGTAGAACATATGCAACATTTATGGACCTCAAAACCATCAGATGTGTGAGAAAGAAGCCATATCCAAAAGTGTGTGGTTGTTTTTATATGAAGTTCTAAAGAAAAAAATCTAATCTATAGTTGAAGAAATCAGAATGATAAGTACCATGGGTCTAGGTGGGTAATGGAGGGGTGGAGGCATGAGCAATCTGAGTGAAAATGATTTTTTCTATATCAAAGTGTAGTATGCATTGGCATATATTTTGTCAAGATTTTTCACTCTGTCCATAAAAATCTGATCTCTAAATTTGTTTGAACCCAGGAGAAGAAAAAGGGTTTATTAATTGTCCCTAAAATCACAACACTTTGGGAGACAATTTTGGTATACAATTTAGCTAAGTATTTTTCAGCCTCATTTCATTTTGTGTGAACTTGTTCCCTGACTTTCAACTGACAATGAGTTCCTTGAGCTATGTCATACCCATTCCTGCTATTTACTTACTAATTTTATTAATAATAATCAATGTATTACAAATAGGTTCCTTGTAGGTTATTTTCTTTCTTTGATAACATCAATATTCTATATCAATTTCTACTATATCAAATAATGTAAATTAGGAAAATTCTTCATCTTTTCATAAAATATTCTAAATGTCTTTGGTATAGTTTCATCAAATTTTATTGTTTTATTCATAACAGCCCTCTTTTCCACATGATAATCATTTAATACTTTATGCAATAATATCACATTTCTTTTTGCTGTATTGCTGTTGTAACAACTTTTTCAGGAAATCACGTATGGAGAAATTGATAATCCAGTAATCTAGGTAAAGTGAGGGTCAAGCTAAAATATTATTATCACTCAACTACCAAAAAAAAAATTGTACTGAACAGTCTAAGAAACAATGCTGAAGAATACTCTCTGACAGAGACTTGCATGATAGAAATGTCTTTCTTGAAACTTTGAAACCCCTACTTGCCTCAAGGGATTCATGATGTATACTGTCTTAACATGAAGCAAGGAAGTCAGGTGAAAAATAAAAATGGCCAAGCAGAATCATTGAAATCACACAGAAAATATCACTAGCTTCTGCAGATTCTAAATATTTGCCAGTTATTCCACATTCATGGGGCATAAATCTACACCACTGATATTGTCCTCACATAGTGAAGCCATCACACACATCAGCATCCACCTCAGACAGGAAGTTAGTCTCCAAAAGAATTGGAGCAATTAGCCTCCCATACTGTGTCCAAATAACACATAAATGTAAAAAAATTAAATAAATTAAATGAAAAAAGAGGATAAATCAATAATTAGGTAATCTGTAAGAATGCAGACATTGAACAACACACAAATGGTGTCTCCATATACAAATGTTATTTTCATTTAAGTATAAAACAAGAAAAACATGCTACTTATTGCATGAGAAAGAGAAAACTGCTTTCATAAAAAAATTCAGCAAATGTCTCATAACTTGCAATACATGATCTAACGTGATTGAGTTTGTTTTTAAAGCAGTTATGAGAAATGGAATTTAGAAAATTGCAGTATTCTTCTTGCAGTGGTCCAAAAGAGAAGAAAGAAGTTGACCAGTGCTTTCATAACAAAGTATCACTGACTTCATTTAATCAACAGGAATTTAATTCCTCAAATTTTAGAGGCTGGAAATCCCAAATGAAGGTGTCAACAAGATCATCCATTCCCTGAAGACTGTAGACTTACATTGGAGGCTTACCAGTATTCCATGACCCAGTCTTTTGCCTCTGTCACATGCCCATATTTCTCCCCATCAGCTCATCCTGTGTTCAAATTTCCTCTGCTTTAAAGGTCTCCAGTCATATTGGATTGGAATTCATACTGATTTAGCTTGGCCTCACTTAAATAAGAGGATTCAGAAGGTGCTATTTGCAAATGAGTTCTCATTCACAGAACCAGGGACTAGGACATGAACATACCTTTGTGGGAGACATGTTTCATTCCATAAAAGGAGGGAAATATTGCAAAGCCACTACAACTTCCTCTGTAGATGTGAATCAAAAATAAAATACTTGAGTTATATATGCCATTAAATTGATTATAATTCCATTTTTAACATGTTAGATAAATAGATGTTTTGATTTTATATAATAAAAATAGTAATCTGTTCATATTATATCTTGTGCATTATTTTGGTACACATTTCTGTTCAGCATTATTTGACCTTTCAATATAAATCAATTATGTTTTACTCCAAACTTTCTGGATTTTCCATGGTTCACCAATGTTGTAGAATGTATCAGAATTTCATTTTTATGGTTGAACAATATATATGTTGAAAGCATATATTGAGTGAATTAAGCCAGACACAAAAGTTTAAATATTGTATGATTCCACTTATATGAAATATCTAGAATAAGAAATTCATAGAGGTAGAAACTACATTAAAGTTACCAGGGGCTAGGAAAAAAATTCAGTGGGGAAGCTATTGTTTAATTTGTACAGTTTCTGTTTTGGGTTATCAAAAATTTTGTTCATGAGCAGTGATAAGGACAGCAAATAGTCAAGGTAAATTAATGTCACTGAATTGAATATTTAAAATGATTAAAATGGTAAGTTTTATGTTGCATATAACTTACCACAAAAATTGTAAAAAATTTAAAAAGAACTTTGTTCTTGTTTGGATTTGATAAGTATTAATTTTATGTATTTAGAAAACATTAATTAAATCATTCTGTACTATTTATCAAGTAACTCTTCCCCTTTACTGATTTGAAAATCTGTGTCAATAAATTTTTAATAGGAAGCGGCTGTGGCTCAATCAGTAGGGCTCCCGTTTACCATATGGGAGGCCCCGGGTTCGGTTCCCGGGGCCTCCTGGTGAAGGCAAGCCCGCCCGCACGGCGTGGTTAGCTGACCCAGCGAGCACAAGCAGCAAGGGGGGGATAAATGAATAAATAAATAAAATCTTAAAAAAAAAAATAAAATAAATTTTTAATTGTGACTATTCTTCTGTATTATTTATTTCAAAATCCATATGTTGTTTAGAATCAATATTAAGACCAATTCAAGATATCAATTTAATTTTACTAAGATTTTTATTAAGCTACTTATAATTTTAAAAATAATATATATATATATATCTCCAATACGGGATTAACCTAAGAAAAATTTGTTAAAGATATGGAGATGGGAGAATTTTCCAGTTGTTCTTACTTCCCATTAATTGTCTAAAGAATGTTGACTCCCCTAGAGGCTGGTATGAATTCCTCTCTGCAGGCAGCCATCCCATGATGCACAGCCCCAAAGCCCTAGAGCAGAAAGGAAGAACTAGGAGATGCAGCTGTGAGGTGCTGTCAGGCACACATCTGCTCAGCTGGTGTAGTATCAGCCAGTGCAAAAAGCTAGGCCCAGAGGATGTGAAAATGGGTATGAAAGATATCTGGAACACCTACAATTTTATTGATGTATTTCTCTTTTTGGCTGACTCCTATAAAAGTAAAATTTGCTTTATATTTGTATATAGTTCTATAAGTCTTCACATAACCACCACCAAAACAAGATACAGTACAGTTCTATCACCTTAAAATATTCCTTCATATTATGCCTCAGTAGTCAAACCCATGTCATCTCTTACGCCCAGCAATGACAGTCATCCATATATATATATATTAGAGAAGTTCTGGGTTTATAGAAAAATCATGCAAAAAAATATAGGTTTCTCTTATAACCCCATTAACACCTTGCAATGGTGTAGTACGTTTGTTACAATTGATGAAAACACATTTTTTTAGAATTGTACTATTAATTGAAGTTCATGTTTTAACTTAGGGTTCACACTTTCTGTAGTGTGGTTTCATGGATTTTTTAAACAATTTTTATTCTAGTTCTATATATAAAACCTAATATTTCCCCCTTTTATCCACCTTCAGATATATATTTCAATGCTGTTAATTGTGTTCACAATGTTGAGATACCATGACTGTCATCCATTACCAAAATATCTTTCAGTCCAAATAGGAACTATGTTCATTTTAAGTTATAACTCCCTATTCGCTAGCCCCACCCTGTACCCTGGTATCTTATACTCTAGATTATGACTCTATGAATTTGATTATCCTATTAATTCATGTCAGTGAGATCATAAAACGTGTCCTTTTGTATCTGGCTTATTTCACTCTGCATGATGCCTTGAACCTTGAAGTACGGCATCATGAGTAGAATGAGAAGCAAACAGCTGAGAATATGGGCCAAACTGATGTATAATCTAGAGAAAAACATGTATCTCATTAAGGAAGAAAGGAAAAAACTGTAAGTGAGAAAAGGAATAGACTAGAAATAGAGCAGTTAAAGAATGGGGAGAAGATAAGGGAGAAGAATTGAGTGACAATGGAAGCAAGCAAAAATACAATATAAATAAAAAGGATAATTTTATGCTAATGAATTAAAATTAAGAAGTACATTAGAAGTAAATTTAAATTGATAAGAGATAAAATTAATGACAACAGATGAATTAAAACTTAGAAGTAAAATTTTAAAAATCACATTTAAATTTAGAAGTAATGTGGTACATTACAATTATTAGAATATTTAAATATACAAATAAATTTAAGTAAAACTTAAAATTTAGAAATACAAAATGTGAAAATGAATGAAATGATGGCTTCTGATTAATATTATTATTTCTGGACACATGACCATAATATACTCTTCTTTCTCAATTTGCAATTTATGAGAGTTGTGCCTACTGCCATCCCAGAATCACTACTCTTAAAATTGTCATTGAATCATAGGTAATTTGTATCACCTCTTGAAAGTATATTAAGTTCATAAATTCTCTTAAAGACTTTTCTGAATATAATAATGATGTCACAAAAATAGGAATGAACCTTATTAAAGAACTCTTAGCTCTGTGAACACATAAGATATTTTTGACAATATAAACCAATGAAAGAAAAAAAATCACCACTCTGGAATATTCACCTTCATTGTAGAACTCCTGCAAAAATAAAATTGGAAAAGTCACTACCAAGGATTGTAATAAAACATATAAATGTTTAAATAATCATAAAGTCATCCCAAGCAGGAGACAGATGGGTGTTGGTGAGTTGAGCAATTTCTTCAAATGTGGGTCCTTTTGGTAGGAACATAATCTTTTGAGGTTTTTAATGGACTGTAAAATGTCCATTTTTTGAGGTCAATTTCCAGTGAATATTTTCCTGTGGGTAACCTTCACTTCCCCATTTCTCAAGCTGTAATTGGCAGGATTCATGGTGAGAAGTAATAGAGAGTATAACACAGATAAGAATTTTCAGTGATGATGGAGATTTTCAGGTAGAACCTAAGTACACAATAAATCTAGAGGATAGGAAAATGGTTCCCATTGTGAAGAGGTGTATGCAGTTGGAGATACTTTTGAACTTGTTTTGTGCAGATGGTATCCTTAGGACAGTGGCAAAAATGTGAACATAGGTAACAATCATTAAAATAAATCTTTTCTAAAGCAAAAGAAAAGCTAACAATAATAAATGTATATTACAAAATATGATCTCCAGAACAAAAATGTGTAAGCAGTAATGGGACAGCATAGAAGAACTGACGCATTATGTTGAGCCCACAGAACCTGCCAGAGAATGTATATGCAACCTGAATGGAGCCATAGACACATCTACTGAGCCATGATGCCATCACCTTCTATAAAAGGGCCCTATCCTTAATCACCTCATAGAGCAAAGGATGAAAGATGGCAGCACAGCAGTCATAGGACATGAGTATAAAGAGGGAATACTCAGTGTCAGCAATAAATAAAATGAAAAAATTTTGAAGCACATCCTACAAAGGTTATGGAATGACTGTTGCTCAGAGAGTTTGTGATGGATTTGGGAACAGTGATAGAGATATAGGACATATCAATCAAGAACAAATTTTTCAGAAAGAAATATATGGGAGCTTGGAAATACTGGTCAATAATGGCGAGGTTGACAATGAGACGATTCCCCACCATTTCTTTCATGTGAATGATAAAGAAGATTGTGATGTACAGTCTCTTTAGCATCCAGTCTTTAGGAAATGCAATGAGCAATGATTTCATTATGATTTTCACATTGGCAAATTTCTTAGGCATGGTTTTTCATATCTGGTGGAAATATAAAAATATTATAATTACATCACTCACCTACATCTTCAGGATGTTTCTCACTTTGTTTTTCTATCAATGAATCTTTTCTATTCTGAGGATTATTTTCAAGGTTATCAGTTTGTCACCAGTAAAAATTAAATCTTACAAACTATAATTTCCTCTATAAGAATAGGATAGCATATTTTACATATCGTAGTCTGAGATTTATGCAAAAAATAAAAAGATTACTTGATATGTCCTTACAAGAAATTTTCCTCTTTTTAATGGAATGGATGAAAATCGAATTTTTGGAAATAACAGAGGAGTTAGTTATTGTCATTCATACTTGGAAATCTGTTTTAGTTCTTTTGATGTTTAGGCTTATGTGTCAACTTTGCCAGGTGATGGTGTCTAGTTGGTTAAGCAAGCACTGGTCTGATTGTTATTCAAGGGCATTTTGTGGACTTATTTCATCAGTGAGTTGTTTGCATCTATGGCTGTTTATATGTCCAATCAACTGAAGAGATTTCCTTCAACAAGGAGAAACATTTCATCCAATCAATTGAAGACTTTAAAAGGAGAATTAATGATTTTAGGAGTCAGAAGAGAATTTACATCTCTACTTCAGCCAGCCAGTCTCTCCTGGATAATTCAACATTCATCAGAGTTCCTGGTTTGTAGTCTGCCCTATGGATTTTGCATTTAGGCTTCCCCGTAGTCACGTGAGATAATTTTAATAAAAATCTTCTAATCTTTACAGATATATCCTGTTGGTTCTGTTTCCCTAGAGAACCCTGAATAATACAGTTACTGTGCAGTGAATTGCTATATGGTGCATCATGGAAACACAGGCTCAGGAACAACAAAGGTTCTCAGTAAATGACTGCTTTATTACACTACACAAACAGTCCAGAAGAGCTGGGGAAGAGATCTCATTGTGGCCATCCCCAGGAAGGCCAAGAGCTGGCATCAGAGTTGGTAGTTTGCAGCTCTGCCTGCCCCCACTTTGCCTTCATGTCAGAGATGAGGGACCTAGGACTGAGTATTTGTGCACCCCAGGGGGAGAGGTCTCTCCTACTGGGAGTTCCTGTCCTGATAATCAGCTGGAAGGCTTGTTCCTGGTTTTGGTTGTTGGTACACTAAACCTCACACCACCTGTCGGCTACAGAAGGGAAACATTTTGACACCTGCACACCAAAGGTAGGGGTAGGCAAGGACTGGAAGATGACCACTAGGTATGTCCATGACTTCCCCAGTAGTCCACTCCTCAGCCTCTCATTGAGCCTACTACTCCACATTAACTTTCACAATATAAGCCCACCTCCCACCTTGGACAAAGGGTTGGAGATAAGGGTGGTGGTGGATCAGGCCTATATTCTTGACTCTCAACATTGTTTAGATTAAAAGTTTAGGAACAAGTCTTTTGCCCATTTTTTAATTGGGTCGTTTGTCCTTTTATTTTTGAGTTGTAACATCTCTTTATATATCCTGGATATTAGACCCTTATCAGATATGTGATTTCCAAATATTTTTTTCCCATTGAGTTGGCTGCCTTTTCACCCTTCTGACAAAGTGTAACATATTGTTTGATTAACAAAAAAACTTACATGTATCCATTACATTTAATTGAGAAATCTATATATTTATTCATCTGTGTTTACTTTTTAGTTTTTAATTGTTTATATTTTCAATTATAAATGTGCACACAAAAAAGTTTAGGAACACCAGTAGTTGCAGCCCATTAGCACGGCTTTCCTTATGCATTTTGTTACTCCAACTAGGGTGATCAGGCCTGTCTGGAGTAATGGTTGAATCCTTGCCCTCCAACACTCTGGGAGCCAGCTGAAGACATCCCACGTAGAATCTGTTTGTACCTTTTGCAGCCAGTGGGCATGCTTTGCCTTTTTTGTCTCCCCTGAGATATTGATGAACATACACTGAAGGTGTTAGCAAAAGCACATAAGGCTCCATTTAGGCTAGGAGGAAGTCTAGGGCAATGTGATTTTGGATCTTGGTGTAGTCATTCACAGGAAAGACAAGTGGGCCTTATGATACAGAAGTAGAGCAAGGGGTCAGATGGTAGATTTAGCAGTTGACCAGTTTCCCTGCAGCCATGATGGCCCCATATCAGTTGGAAAAGGTGTTTTCCTTCTAGGTTGCTGCCAGGTCAAATCTGTATAAAACAGGAACGGGGAAGATAAGCAAATCCTGACATGGTCGTCATGCAACCACTTCCCATGGGAGACACTTTTCAGTAACTTATCTTTACATTCTAAGGCCACCCAATCTGTCTATCCCTTGCCTTGAGATATAACCTCACCTCTTTGCCCTTGACGTGAGTGCATTGCCCATATCTTTTGGCCAACTTCTACCCTTCCTCATAGATGAGGGCTGTCAGAATTCCTCAAATATATTCCATGATGTTTACAAGGGGATTGTTGGCCCACCCAATCAAGGGTAGGCATCATCCATTAATTTCTGGGATCTGGGCATTGGGCTTTGTGGGTTCAGCCCATGAGTATTAAGCACTTTTGGCCCACTTCTGTCCTCCCACCCTTCCATCAGGTGGCTGTTACCTCCTAACATCCTCAGAATCATGTGGAGGTTGTTACAAGGTTAAAAGCATGATAATTTACTGATAGTGATTGAAAAGGACCACTCCCAGTGGTATGTCCTTGGTCTCCCTTTCAGAGCCAATTCTCATTTTGATGTGGGTAAGGGTAACTATGCAACAATGCCTGGGTCCCTCCTCCACCTTCAAACTCTTTCTGTTGCTGTGAAGCAAGATAAGGCCATTTTCCCCTTCCAGAGAATTGCTGAGTTCAGCTTCCAGAGGGCCCAAGTAAGGCAGACAATCTATCCAGTAAGAAATTGTCAAGGTGTAGACACCAAAGTTCCTTTTTTAGGAGCCCAATAAAGTTCTCTATAATGCCAGCTGCCTAGGGGTGGTTGGCATCACCACAGATGTTGGTGATGATTAGGTTCATGTGTCAACTTGGCCAGATAATGGCACCTAGTTTTTTGGTCAAGTAAGCATTGGTATGATTATTACTGTGAGCACATTTCATGACCTTTAAATCATCAGTAAGTTTATTGTATCTATGGCTGATTACACCTACAATTAACAGGAGACTGCCTTCAGCCATAAGAGGCCAAAGGATTGTATATTAACTTGTTTTTTTACTTTTTGTTATTTTGCATTCCCTTATGCATCCAGAAAGCAAACTCCCCAAGTGTTGGTCCCATATATAACAAATTTCATTGGTAAATTTTGGCTCTGGTAACTAGTTGCAGCAGCACTGCAGCTCCATACCAGGAGTGACCCAATGGACATCCAGGGATTATGTTTTCATCAACTCCTGTCCTCCCTTCCTTTCTTTTCACAAATCATATGATTGGGTAAATCAGAATCATTTTAATGAATCCCACTTCTGATGCCAATTGTAATGTTTCAAAATCCCCAAGATCATCTTCACTTCCAACACTGATATAAAGTTTGGATTTAATTTGGGTAAGCTATTTACATAGAAGTGGTGTTTATAATATATCATCAACCGACACTGCACATATGATTTTGTTTATATTTTTAATTAATGGAAAATTTTCATTTATATAATGTGAATGTGCATGTTCTTAATTTTTCCTAGAAATTTATAATCTATATCATACAATGGGGAAATTATCATTCTAAGTTTTCTTCTCATTGTACTTTATCTTATCACATTTTGTCTTTCAATTGCCCTGGGTTTCAGGGGGAATCTTTACAATGAAGTCAGTCTCTTTCATCATTTGTATCCTAAAGAGTTAAGATATCCATTATGATATAATTTTCTGATCAGTCATTTATTTTTCCCAATATGATGCAATTATATATATCATATGCCAAATTATCTATGAGAATAATGACCTTGCACTATTCAGGGCTGTTCTTTCTTGTTTTATTTTTTATTTTTATTTTTTTAATTTATTTTTATTGTGGGTAAAAATCAAAATTCTCACAATACATACAAACATTTGCAAAATGATATATAAATATATATGCATATATGTGTATTTGCTTACAAAAATGTTATTTATATATATATACATATATTTTAAGAGGTGCTTAGATTACCCAAAATATTACACAGAACCCACTGGGATTCCCATGTTGCCCACCTCCCACACCTCCCACCACATCCCACACAAACATCTCCCACAAGTGTGGCCCACCACCCTCAATGAACTTACACATGCTGGAGCCTTGCCACCAACCATAGACCACAGTTCACACTGTAGACCACACTCTCTCCCACTCAGTTCTGATTGGTGTGTGCTGATTTAAAATGGCCTACATCCGTTGCCACAACGGTACTCAGGACAACCTCCAACTCCCAAAGAAGCCCCTGTATTTCAACTGCTCATCCCCTCCCTACCCCAAAAGTGTCAAGTGGACACTGGCTCCACCTCATTGTTATAATTTCTTCCATTGCTAGAATCACCATATGTGAACAACAGAATACCATCAAGTCCACTCTAGTCCATAGTTCTTCCCCCAATCCTGAGGGGACTGGGATGGTGATGTCTACTCCAACTCCAAGTGAGAGAGGGCTTATATCCCATGGATATGGTGGGTGGGATGATCCTGCCTGCAGATGCAGGCCCTCTCCATTCCCTGGGATGGCAATTGCCCATCGTTGTCTCCTCACCAGGTGACTTGGATGGGCCTGCAGTTGTGGGGTGCCTAAGGGTTGCCACCTGAGAGCCTCCTTGTTGCTCAAATGTGGCCTCTCTCTAAGCCAAACTCAGCATATGATTGCATTACCTTCCCCCCAATGTGGGACATGACTCCCGGGGATGAGCCTCCCTGGAAACGAGGGATTAATACCAAGTGCTAACTGGCAACACAACTGGAAAAAGACCTTGAATAAAAGGGGGAAATGGTAAAGACAAATGAGTTCAAGTGGCTAAGAGACTTCAAAGAGAGTCGGGAGGTCATCCCAGAGGTAATGCTTACGCACACCTCAGTAGGAGCTCATAGAACATCTAAGTGCCTATCACCCCACACAGAGGGGTTCCTGAGAGCTCCGGAGACACCCAGGTCCTATATAAGGGGGGATAGCCCCAGAGACTGATGCCTTATCAGTGGGTTCTATTTTGGAATCTGTGCTCCTGAGAGTGACAGAATTAGACTCAAATAAGTCCTCCCTGCATATGGTTCACCAGTCCCTTCTATTCAAACCTATATGTGATGCTGGAGTTTTTAGATATACTTCCAGAGACTGGAGCCTCCCGCCTACCTATGTGCCAGGTGTGCATGAAATCTAGGTGGAGCTGCAACTCCTACCCTACAGCTCAATGGACTCATCCAAGTCACCTGGTGAGGAGACAACGATGGGCAATGGCCATCCCAGGGAATGGAGATGGAGTACAGTACTGTAAGACCAAATGATCATGTCATTCATACCCAATATCAATTTCAACTGCAACAATAATATGATTTGGGAAAATGTAATATTTTCCCTAGAATATTCAAAGTGATTTTACATATCCTCAGCAGATTATGCAGTTGTATTCATGAAGGTTCCACATTTTCATCTGGGAAACATTTGATTTTTTAGTCAAAAGTGCCAGATTTCCCTTTATTGAGATTGCTGCTGAAACAACTATTCAAGAAAGCACATAAAGAGAAACTGATTTCCCAATTCATCCAGAAGCAGAGAGAATTCACCTGTAAGACTATTAATTTTGTCTCTAATAACAGAAGATTGTACTGAATACCCCAAGAAGAAATATTGAAGAATATTCTGTCAGAGATTTGCCTGGGATAATGTAACTTATGAAACTTTGAAACCCCTACTTGCCTCATAGGCTTCATGATGTCCCCTTTCAGAGTGATGCACTAAAACCAGAAGAAAAATGAACATGAAAGCACCCAGGAACAGTGACCCAGGGATTTAACTGACAACACAAAATGC
This sequence comes from Tolypeutes matacus, assembly GCA_026826555.1. NCBI lineage: Eukaryota > Metazoa > Chordata > Mammalia > Cingulata > Chlamyphoridae > Tolypeutes > Tolypeutes matacus. Next base: position 1,010,759 of record JAKSZT010053804.1, on the reverse strand, counting down.
ACAAACATACACATTATGGGCATCCCAGAAGGAGAAGAGAAAGGAAAGGGAACAGAAGGAGTTTTGAAGGAAATAATGGCTGAAAACTTCCTAACCCTATTGAGAGAGATGGATGTGCAGATTCAAAAGCAGAGCACACACCAAACAGTATAAATCCCAATAGGCCAACTCCAAGACATATACTTGCCAAAATGCCCAATGCTCAAGACAAAGAGAAAATACTCAAGGCAGCAAGAGAAAGGACAACCATCACATACAAGGGAAGCACAATAAGAATAAGTGCTGATTTCTCATCTGAAACCATGGAGGGAAAAAGACAGTGGTATGACATAGTTAAAGTATTAAAAGAAAAAATCCTCTGGCCACGAATTCTCTATCCAGCAAAACTGGCAATCAAAAATGATGGAGAGTTCAAAATATTCACAGATCAACAGAAATTAAGAGAGTATACCAATAAGAAACCTGCACTTCAAGAAACACTAAAGGATATTCTACAAGTTGAAAGGTAAAAATAAGGAAGAGGGAGGTGGAGGAGAGCTTAAAAACAACTAAAAAGACAAAAACAGAAACAAAGCAATATATGACATACATTAACCCAAAGAAAATATGGTTGAATTAAGAAATTCATTGTGAGTAATAACACTGAATATGAATCAATTAAACTCACCACACAAGAGACACATATTTGCAGAATGGATAAGGAAATATGATCCATATATATGCTGTTTACAAGAAACCTCCTTTGACCCAGGGAACCAAGGAGGCTGAAATCGAATGACTGGAAAACAATTGTACAAGCTAACAATATCCAAAAAAGGGCAGGAGTAGCTATCCTAATATCAGACAAATAGATTTAAATGCAAAACTTTTGTAAGAGAAAAAGATGGCCCCTATATATTAATAAAAGGGGGTAATCTCTCAAGAAGAGAGAACAATCATAAACATTTATGCACCTAATCAGAAGAGAGAACAATCATAAACATTTATGCACCTAATCAGAGTGCCTCAAAATACATGAGGCAAACTCTCGAAAAACTAAGTGGAGAAATAAATGCCTCTACAATTATAATGGGTGACTTTAATACACCATTATCATCATTAGACAGAACATCTAGACAGAGAATCAATAAAGAAACAAAGGCTTTCAACAATACATTAGAGGACCTGGACTTAATAGACATATACAGAACACTACACCCAAATACAGCAGGATTTACAGTCTTCTCAAGTGGACATGGACCATACTCCAAAATAGACCACATGCTAGGCCACAGAACAACTCTCAATGAATTCAGGAAGATTGAGATTATACAAAGTAATTTCTCTGACCACAATGGAATGAAATTGGAAATCACTAAGGGCCAGAGAAACAGGTTAGGCACAAAGATATGGAAGTTAAACAACACACTCTTAGACAAAAAGTGGGTCAGGTAGGAAATCTCAAAAGAAAGCAGTAACTACTGTGAAACTAATGAAAATGACAACACAACATATCAAAACCTATGGTATGCAGCGAAAGCTGTCCTGATAGAGAAGTTCATAGCTATAAATACACATATTAAAAAAGAAGAAAGAGCAGATACTGAAGACCTAACTGCACATTTAGAGGAATTGAAACAACAATAACAAACTAAACCTAAAGGAAGTAAAAAGAAGGAAATATCAAAGATTAGAGCAGAACTAAATGAAATAGAGAATAAGAAAGCACTAGAAAAAATAAACAAAACCAAAACAGGGTTCTTCGAGAAGATCAATTAAATTGACAAATCCTTAGCCAGACTAACAAAGAAAAAGAGAGAACAGATGCAAATACAAAAACAAGGAATGAGCAAGGAGATATCACTACTGACCCCAGAGAAATAATAAGTATCACAAGAGGATACTTTGAAAAATTATATGCCAACAAGAATGATAATTTAGAGGAAATGTACATGTTTCTAGAAACTCACAAGCAGCCTATATTGAAGAAAGAAGAAATTGATGAACTCAACAGTCCAATTACCAGTAAAGAGATAGACCCAGTCATCAAAAACCTCCCAACTAAGAAGAGCCCAGGACCAGATGGCTTCACAGCTGAAATCTACCAAACATTCCAGAAAGAACTAACACCAATTCTGCTTAAGCTCTTCCAGAAAATAGTAGTAGAAGGAAGATTGCCTAACTCATTCTGTGATGCCAATATTACCCTAATACCAAAACCAAACAACGATACCACAAAAAAGGAAAATTACAGACCAATTTCTATAATGGAACTAGATGCTAAAATCCTCAACAAAATACTTGCTAATTGCATTGAACAACATATAAAAAGGATTATATACCATGACCTAGTGGGTTTCCATCCAGGGTATGCAAGGATTTTCAATATAAGAAAATCAATCAATGTAATATACCACATAAACAGATTGAAAGAAAAAAATCACAATCATCTGTATAGATGCAGAAAAAGAATTTGACAAAATACAGCACTCTTTCCTGATAAAAACACTGCAAAAGATATAGAAGGAAACTTTCTCAATATGATAAAGGGTATGTATGAAAAACCCAAAGCTAACATCATCTTCAATGGTGAAATCCTAAAAGCCTTCACTCTGGGATCGGGAACAAGACAAAGATGCCCACTATCACCACTCTTATTCAACATTGTCTTAGAAGTACTTGATTGAGCACTGAGACAAGAAAAGGATATAAAAGGCATCCAAATTGGAAAAAGAAGAGGTTAAAAATTTCATTATTTGCAGAAGACATGATTCTATATGTAGAAAGCCCTGAGAAACCTACAACAAAGCTTCTAGAACTTATAAAGGAGTTCAGTAATGTCGCAAGCTATAAGATCAATGCTCAAAAATCAGTAGCATTTCTGTACACCAATAATGAGCCATCTGAGGAGGAAATAAAAAAAAAATACCATTTACAATAGTAACTAAAAGATTCAAATACCTAGGAATAAGTTTAACTAAAGATGTAAAGGACTTATATACAGAAAACTACACAACACTGTTAAAGGAAATCAAAGAAGACATAAATAAATGGAAGAATATGTCCTGTTCATGGATAGGAAGACTAAACATCATCAAGATGTCTGTTCTACCCAAACTAATCTACAGATTTAATGCAATCCCAATAAAAATAAATGCTGTATTTTTTTAAGGAACTGGAAAAACTAACTACAAAGTATATTTGGAAAGGTAAGAGGCCCCGAACAGCCAAAGACATATTGAAAATGAAAACTGAAGTTGGAGGTATCACATTACTTGACTTTAAAACATACTACAAAGCCACAGTGATCAAAACTGCGTGGTATTGGCACAAGGATAGACCTACTGACCAATGGAACCAAATTGAGAGTTCTGATATAGATCCTCGCATATACAGTCATCTGATATTTGACAAGGCCACAAAGCCCACTCAGTTGGGAGAGAATGGCCTCTTTAACAAGTGGTGCTTAGAGAACTGGATATCCATATCTAAAAGAATGAGAGAAGAATACCATCTCACGCCTTACACAAAAATCAACTCAAGATGGATCAAAGATCTAAATATAAGAGCCAAAACCATAAAGACCTTGGAAGATAATGTAGGGAAGCATCTACAGGACCTTGTAATAGGAAATGGTTTCATGAATTTCACAGCCAAAGCACAAGCAGCAAGAGAAAAAATAGATAAATGGGATCTCATCAAAATTAAAAACTTCTGCACCTCAAAGGATGTTATTAAGAAAATAAAAATGCAGCCTATCCAATGGGAGAAAATATTTGGCAACCATATATCTGATATGAACCTAACATCCTGCATATATAAAGAAATCCTACACCTCGAAAATAAAAAGACAAACAACCCATTTAACAAATGGGCAAGTGACCTGAAAAGACACTTCTCCAAGGAAGAAATACAAAAGGCTAAAAAGCACATGAAACAATGTTCAAAATCTCTAGCTATTAGGAAAATGCAAGTCAAAACTACAATGAGATACCATCCTACACCCATCAGAATGGCAGCTATTAAAAAAACAGCAGACTGTAAGTGTTGGAGAGGATGTGGAGGAATAAGAACCCTAATCCACTTCTGGTGGGATTGTGGAATGGTCCAGCCACTGTGGAGGACAGTTTGGCGGTTCCTCAGAAAACTAACAGTAGATCATCCATATGATCCAGCAATTTCACTGCTGGGTATATACCCAGAAGAACTGAAAGCAAAGACACGAACAGATATATACACACCAATGTTTATAGCGGCATTGTTCACAATTACCAAAAGTTGGAATCAGCCCCGGTGCCCATCAACAGATGAATGGATAAGCAAAATGTGATACATACATACAATGGAATATTACTCAGCTGTAAGAAGGGATAAAGTGGTAACACATGGAATCACATGGATGAATCTTGAAGACCTTATGTTGAGTGAAGCCAGTCAAGCATTGAAAGATGAACATTATATGACCTCACTGATTTGAATTGAGGAAAGTCCCTGAGAACCATTGTCTGAAAGATAGGTTAACAAGGGAGAGAAAGAGAAGAGAAGGTTTTGAGCTATCACCCATATGGACATAATCTATAGTAAAGTGATAGAGTATAGTTCCATATTGAAGTATAGGAAAGGTGGGTAGTGATATTACTGGGCTTGGTGATGCAGGGTCGACAGGTGGGTAGATTAGGAAGGGTGGGCTAGAATACCCAGGATACTGGGGAGGAGAGATGGGAGGGGGACTAGGTGCCTAATAGGGGAGGATAACCAGCTTGTCAAGACATCTTGTTGCATATAACTATGAATTTTATCATCTAACCAGTCAAGACAGGGGAGTTTATGTGCCCCAGGGGGATGTGGAGGAAGAAACAGAAAAGATCAAATAGGGGTATTTAGTGGTCAGGGGAAAATGTTTTTCATTACCTTACAGTACAGGGCATGGTAAATATAATAAAAAATTATTAAACTGTACAGTCTAAATTGTAAACTGTACCATAAACCATTGACAATGTGTAGTAGCTATGTTTCACCATCTGTATAACAGTTATAACAATGCTACCATCCACATAAAAAAGGTTTTAATATGGGGTGAGGAAAGGGGAAGGAGTTTGGTTATATGAGATTCTCTAGTATTCTGTGTGTGACTTTGCTGTGACCTAAAACTTCTTTGAAAATTAAATGAAAATTTGGGAGACACTGGGGAGTGAGAGGGGGAAGGTGCCATGGTACAGACTGGACACCAGATAATGCAGTGATAAAAGGAAAAAATAATAATAATAAATTTTTTTTAAATTAAAAAAAATCTTTTTTCCCATTTTTTGAATGTCCCAATCCCTTAATTTTATTTTAATTTTAGGTTTTTTTTTCTGAGTTTCCTTGTATTTTATCTCTTACATTTCAGCTTATCATTACTATTTCATTTTCCTATTTAATTGTATTTGGCTATTATATGGGCTTCATCTTCAAGGAAGGTTTAGATCACAGAAGAGTTACAATAGGGGCAGTAGAGAATCATTGTTGGGGGGTGTCTGGGATGGGGGTTTCATGGGAGGAAGTTCATCTGAATATACATGAAAGATAAATAAAATTGTTCAAATGATCAAGGGGTGGGACATGTTCACAGTGGGTGGATAATCACTCAATAACTGAGGGAATACTGAATTCTCAGCCTGTAGAGTTCTGCCACATTCTCCTTCAGAGCAGCAGCAGTCCCCCGAATGCAGGGGCAGTGTCTGGCAAAGGACAAGGGTCCACTAATGGGTTCTTGTTATTGATGACTTATCTTACAAGTCTTTGTTCTTGTAATTGAAACTAAGCCTACTGTTATGGGGTGCCTAAGGGTTGCCACCTGAGAGCCTCCTTGTTGCTCAAATGTGGCCTCTCTCTAAGTCAAACTCAGCATATGAATGCATTACCTTCCCCCCAGCGTGGGACATGATCCTGGGGTATGAGCCTCCCTGGAAAAAAGGGATTAATACCAAGTGCCAAGTGGCAATACAACTGGAAAAAGACCTTGAATAAAGGTGGGAAAAGGTAAAGACAAATGAGTTCATGTGGCTAAGAGACTTCAAAGAGAGTCGGGAGGTCATCCCAGAGGTAACCTACTTACGCACACCTCAGTAGGATCTCATAGAACACCAAAGTGTATATCACCCCACACAGAGGGGCTCCTGAGGGCTCTGGAGATCCCAGGTCCTATATGGGGGGAGGGGGGGAACTCCAGAGATTGGTGCCCTATCAATGGGCTCTACTTTGGAATCTGTGCTCCTGAGAGTGACAGAGTTGGACTCAAATAAGTCCTCCCTGTACATGGTCCATCAGTCCCTTCTATTCATACCTATATGTGATGCTGGAGTTTGTAGGTGTACTTCCAGAGACTGGAGCCTTTAGCCTGCCCATGTGCCAGCTGTGCCTGTTCTTGGTGGAGCTGCAACTCCTACTCTATAGCTCAATGGACTCACCCAAGTCACCTGGTGAGGAGACGATGATGGACAATGGCAAGGGAATGGAGAGAGCCTGAAGCTGCAGGCAGGATAATCCCATCCATCATATTCATGGGATATGGGCCCCCTGTCACTTGGAGGTGGAGTGGACATCACCATCCCAAAACTCCTCAGGACTGGGGGAATAGCTATGGACTAGAGTGGACTTACTGGTATTCTGTCGTAGACATATTGTTATTCAAGCAATGGAAGAAAATTACAACAGTGAGGTGGAGCCAGTGGCCACTGGATGCTTTCGGAGCAGGGAAGGGAAAAGCATTTGTAATACAGGGGCTTTTTCAGGGCTTGGGAATGATCCTGAGTGACATTACAATGACAAACATAGGCCATTTTACATCAGCATATACCATGCAGAACTGTGTGGGAGAGAGTGTGGTCTACAATGTGAACTATGGCCCATGCTTAGAGGCAGAGTGCCAGGATGTTTATATCCATTGCAGGTGATGTGCCACACTAATGAAAGATGTTTATGTGGGATGTTATGGGAGGTGTGGGAGGTGGAGAACATGGGAATCCCTGTAATTTTTGTCTAACATTTATGTAATATAAGCATATTTTAAAATAAAATTTTAAAAAGTACCACACAAATACAAAGTATCAACAATAGCAGAGTATATGTGAACATTGTATTTTCCATGAATTATCTGTAATCCTGTAATATTTCTAATGTAATAATAATAATATTTCAAAATATTACACTGACAGAAAAAATAAACTGCTTTTAAAAATAAATAAAATAAAATAAGTAAACCTCTGAATCTAATACAATCTAATATGCCCAGAGGAACAGAGCAGTTTACAAACACAATGTAATATCTATTTTTAGAATTGATAAACAATTTCAATCTGCTACAATTACAAAGCAACCAAAAATATTAATCACATCTTTAAAGATTCACTTTAATCAGTGGTCCCTTTCCTATCTTACGTTTCACTATTTTGAGTTCATTCTATGTACTGTTCCAATGCTTATAACCTTTTCTTCCTTTTACATAGTACAGAATCTCATGTGTCTCTTAGCTCTTCCACAAAAAGTTATTCTGTACTATTAACCATCAGATGGAGAAATGGAGTCACAGCTAGACACTGGATTTCTGCTATATTTTCCCTAACTCTAGCATGCTGTTGCCTTATCTGAATTTTGAGGTTGGAAGAAGCAAAATCATGCTTTAGTTGGTTTTCTTTTCCCTAATGTTTCAATGAATGCAATATATTCTCCTGAATCAAATGATATCATTTTTCTTATTTCTAACTACTCAAGTTATATCAACTTCAACCTATAATATCTGAATGCAAAACATTTCCTCATAATGAATATTAGCCTTCAAATTACGTTTTATAACAAGCCCCTTATAAGAGTTTGCTTGGCCCAATAACAAAAGTAACCATTGCAGTTTCACAACAATATTTAAACTCCATAAGTTTAGAAATATAGAAAGATAGAGTAAATAAATGTAAAAGCAGAGATAGAGAAGTTTGTGGGAATCATGAAGATAAACTAATTGATTGCAAGGTTGATATAATTGAACAATAAAAATTAGAGCAATGTTAGCTTCATGGATTCATATCCTATTCAAAAAGAAAGAAGGTAAGAATCTAGAAAAAAATTATAATTGATAGTATATTAAGTTATTATATTTAATAATGAATACAAATTATAAAAATTAATAAAGAAAATGCTGTGATAGAGGATTATATTTCCCCACAAACTAGGTTGAGTATATTATTACATACACCAAGTGTATTGATGTTATCTAGGTTATTTAGGTTGCTAGACTGATGGCATACAGTATGATTTTTATTCTATTTTAATGAAAATTAACAATACTATTATATATGATTAGAGTCTGAAAACAGCAGCAGAGTAAAAGTGTTAAAGGGGAGTATCTGAGTGAGAGTTCAGTAATCAGCAGTAAAATATAGAAAAGAATATTCATTGTTTCACAACCACCACACCAAGGAACTGAGAGAGTCTACATCTGCAAATAAGAAAATCCCATCTATGAGCCATATAGGTTCAAAGCCCCCTCTCAATTAGAGGTGGAGTGGGCATCACCATCCCAGGATCCTCAAGATTGGGGAATAAAATATGGACTAGAGTGGACTTAATGGTATTGTACTATAGATTTATTGTGATTCTAGCAATGGAAGAAGTTATATCATGGATGTGGAGACAGTGGCCACTGGAGGTGCTGAAGTAAGGGAGAGGGAAAAAGAGGTGTAATATGGGGGCATTTTTGGGACTTGGAGTTGTCCTGAATGACATTGCAATAACAGATACAAGCCATTATATATCCTGCCATAACCTACAGAATTGAGTGGGAGAGAGTGTAAACTACAATGTAAACTATAATCCATGCTTAGTGGCAATGCTCCAAAATGTGTTCACCAATTGCAATGAATGTATCACACTAATGAAAGAAATTATTAATGTTAGGAAAAATGGGAGGTGTGTGGCATAGGGCATATGGGAATCCCATATTTTATTATGTAACATTTTATGTAATCTAAGTATCTTTGGAAAATAAATAAAAAATATATTTTTTAAAAAAAGGAAATGTGGAGATTTTTCCTAGATAAATGAATTAGAAAGTTTTAACAGGATTGTATTACAAGACATTTGTTTTATTTCAAGGAACTTTTTATTGCTTGTTATGCAGAGCTTTGTATTCATTATAGCTCTTTTCTGTTTCTTAGGACAGCATTATTATATAAATTGGCATCTTCTTACTGAATAATAGAATATTACAATGCTTTTATGTGAACATGAAAATTAGATATCAGTATAATTTGAAACATCTCATAAATTTAGAGTAGTTCTGAGGACAATATCTGTAGATATCCTATGATATACCAGCAATTGTTTCTGAGAAGACAGAAGTCTTTTAGTTTAGTCTCTTATTTTATTTATTTAAATTTATTTTATTTTATTTTTACTTTTTCATATCTTTTATTTATTTATTTTTTTATTTTTTATTGTGGGTAAAAATCAAAATTTTCACAACACATACCAATATTTGTAAAATGATATATAAATATATATGCATATATGTGCATTTGCTTATAAAAATGTTATTTATATATATATATATATTAAAAGGTGCTTAGATTACCTAAATATTACACGGAAACTACAGGGTTTCCCATGTTCCCCACCTCCCACACCTTCCACAACATCCCACACAAACATCTCCCACAAATGTGGTCCATCGAGGGTCGGATGTGGCTCAACTGGTTGGGTGTCCGTCTCCCATATGGAGGGACCCGGGTTCGTTCCCCGGGACCTCCCGGTAAAAAAAAAAAAAAAAAAAAAATGTGGCCCATCACCCTCAATGGACCTACACATCCTGGGGCCTTGCTATCAACCATAGACCACAGTTCACATAGTAGACCACACTCTCTCCCACACAGTTCTGAATGGTGTGTGCTGATTTAAAATGGCCTACATCCGTCGCCACAACAGCACTCAGGACAACCTCCAAGTCCCGAAAAAGCCCCTGTATTTCCACTGCACATCCCCTCCCTGCCCCGAAAGTGTCCAGTGGCCACCGGCTCCACCTCACTGTTATAATTTCTTCCATTGCTAGGATAACCATATGTGTGCAATAGAATACCATTAAGTCCACTCTAGTCCACAGTTCTTCCCCCAATCCTGAGGGGACTGGGATGGTGATGTCCACTCCACCTCCAAGTGAGAGAGGGCTTATATCCCATGGATATGTTGGGTGGGATTATTCTGTCTGCACCTGCAGGCCGTCTCCATTCCCTGGGATGGCCATTACATCGTTGTCTCCTCGCCAGGTGACTTGGATGAGTCCATTGAACTGTAGGGTAGTAGCTGCAGCTCCACCAAGATTCCATGCACACCTGGCACATAGGTAGGCCAGAGGGTCCAGTCTCTGGAAGTATACCTAAAAACTACAGCATCACGTATAGGTTTGAATAGAAGGGACTGATAAACCATGTGTAGGGAGGACTTATTTGAGTCCAATTCTGTTACTCTCAGGAGCACAGATGCCAAAATAGAGCCCACTGATAAGGCATCAGTCTCTGGGGCTATCCCCCTTATATAGGACCTGAGTGTCTCCAGAGCCCTCAGGAGCCCCTCTGTGTGGGGTGATATGCATTTTGGTGTTCTATGAGATCCTATTGAGGTGTGCATAAGTGTTACCTCTGGGATGACCTCCCAACTGTCTTTGAAGTCTCTTAGCCACTTTAACTCATTTGTCTTTACCTTTTCACCCTTTTATTCAAGGTCTTTTTCCAGTCATGTTGCCAGTTGGCACTTGGTATTAATCCCTCGTTTCCAGGGAGGCTCATCCCCGGGAGTCATGTCCCACGTTGGGGGGAAGGTAATGCATTCATATGCTGAGTTTGGCTTAGAGAGAGGCCACATTTGAGCAACAAGGAGGCTCTCAGGTGGCAACCCTAAGGCACCCCATAACAGTAGGCTAAGTTTCAGTTACCAGAGCAAAGACTCATAATGGTAGTCATCAATAACAAGATCTTATCAGTGGGCCATCCTCTATTGACAGACACTGTCCCTGCACTCAGAAGACCATTGCTGCTCCCTTGGAGAATGTGGCAGAGCTCTCCAAGCTAGGAATTCAGATTCCCTCATTTATTGAGAGATTGTCCACCCACCGTGACCATGCCATATCCTTTGATCATTTGAACAATTTTGTATATCTTTCATGTATATTCAGATGAACTTACTCCCATGAATCCCCCCTCCCAGACACCCCCCACCAATAATCCCCTGCAGTACCCATTGTAACCCTTCTGTGATCTAATTCTTCCATGAACATGTAGCCCATATAATAATCAAATACACTTAATAGGAAAAAGAAACAACAATGATAAGCTTAAAGGCAAGAGACAAACAAAGGAAACTCAGGAAAAAAAACCAACCAACCAACCAAACAAACAAACAATCAAACAAAAAACAAAACAAAGCAAAATATAATTAGTGGATTGGAATATTCAAAAAAATGGAAAAAAAAAAAAAAAGAAATGCCTTTATAAAAAATTATTCTTTTTTTCATTTAATCACTGTGTTATCTGATGTCCGGTGTGCCGTGACACCTTTCCCCTCTCAATCCCCAGGGTCTCCCAAATTTTCATTTAATTTTCAAAGAAGTTTTGGGTCACAGCAAAGTCACACACGGAATACCAGAGACTCCCAGATGCCAAACCACCCCTCCCTTCCCCACCCTATATTAAAACCCCTTTTTTTTTTGATGTTAGCATTCTTATAACTGTTATACAGATAGCAAAATACATTGTCAATGGTTTACAGTATAGTTTACAATTTAGATGATACAGTTTAATAAGTTTTGATGATATTTACCATGTCCTGTGTCCATTACTGTAAGGTAATGAAAAACCTTTCCCATGACCAGTAAATACCCCCTGTTTGTTCTTTTCTGTTCCTACCTCCCCCTCCCCCTGGGGTATATGACACACTCCTCTCTTGACTCATGGAATGACAAGATTCATAGTTACATACCTTGGATATTCCAACCTGCCCTTCCTAATCTACCCACCTGTGAATCCTGCACCACCACACCCAGTAATATCACTACCCATCTGTCCTGTCCTTCAATATACAACTATACTCTACCCCTTTACCTTAGATTATGTCCATATGGGTGATGGCTCACAGCCTACTCTTCTCTTTCTCTCCCTTGTTAACCCATCTTTCAGACAATGGTTCTCAGAGACTGCTCGCTTTCCTCAGTTCAGATCAGTGAGGTCATATACTGTTCATCCTTCAGTGCCTGGCTTGCTTCACTCAACATAAGGTCTTCAAGATTCATCCACGTTATTCCATGTGTTAGCACTTTATTCCTTCTTACAGCTGAGTAATATTCCATTGTATGTATGTACCACATTATGCTTATCCATTCATCTGTTGATGATCACAGGGGCTGATTCCAACTTTTGGCAATGGTGAACAATGTTCATATGCTATGAACATTGGTGTGCATATATCTGTTTGTGTCTTTGCTTTCAGTTCTTCTGGATATATACCCAGCAGTGGAATTGCTGGATCATACGGAAGATCTATTGTTAGTTTTCTGAGGAACCGCCAAACTGTCCTCCACAGTGGCTGGACAATACCACAGTCCCACCAGCTGTGAATGAGGGTTCCTATTCCTCCACATCCTCTCCAACATTTAGTGTCTCCTGTTTTTTTAATAGCTGCCATTCTGATGGGTGTAAGATGGTATCTCATTGTAGTTTTGATTTGCATTTCCCGGATAGCAAGTGATGTTGAGCATTTTTTCATGTGCATTTAGCCATTTGTATTTCTTCCTTGGAGAAATGTCTTTTCAGGTCACTTGCCCATTTTTAAAATGGGTTGTTTGTCCTTTTATTTTCAAGGTGTAGGATTTCTTTATATATGCAGGATATTAGGCTCCTATCAGATATATGGTTGCCAAATATTTTCTCCCATTGTTTAGGCTGCCTTTTTATTTTCTTAATAACATCTTTGAGGTGCAGAAGTTTTTAATTTTGATGAGATCCCATTTATCTATTTTTTTCTCTTGCTGCTTGTGCTTTGGCTGTGAAGTTCATGAATCCATTTCCTATTACAAGGTCCTGTATATGCTTCGCTACATTATATTCCAAGGTCTTTATCATTTTGGCTCTTATATTTAGATCTTTGATCCATCTTGAGTTGATTTTTGTGTAAGGTGTGAGATGGTATTCTTCTCTCATTCTTTTGGATATGGATATCCAGTTCTCCAAGCACCACTTGTTAAAGAGGCCATTCTCTCCCAACTGAGTGGGCTTCGTGGGTTTGTCAAATATCAGATGACTGTATATGCGAAGATCTATATCAGAACTCTCAATTCGGTTACATTGTTCAGTAAGTCTATCCTTGTACCAATACCATGCAGTTTTGATCACTGTGGCTTTGTAGTATGTTTTAAATTCAGTTACTGTGATACCTCCAAATTCTTTTTCTTTTTCTATATGTCTTTGGCAATTCGGGGCCTCTTGCCTCTCCAAATATATTTTGTGGTTAGTTTTTCCAGTTCCTTAAAAAATACAGTGTGGATTTTTATTGGGATTGCATTAAATCTGTAGGTTAGTTTGGGTAGGATAGACATCTTGATGAAGTTTAGTCTTCCTATCCATGAACAGGGAATATGTTTCCATTTATTTAAGTCTTCTTTGATTTCTTTTAACAGTGTTGTGTAGTTTTCTGTATATAAGTCCTTTACATCTTTAATTAAATTTATTCCTAGGTATTTGATTCTTTTATTTACTACTGTAAATGGTATTTTTTTCCTGATTTCTTCCTCAGTTTGCTCGTTATTGGTGTACAGAATTGCTAGTGAGTTTTGAGCATTGATCTTATAGCCTGCAACATTACTGAACTCCTTTATAAGTTCTAGAAGCCTTGTTGTAGATTTCTCAGGGCTTTCTATGTATAGGATCATGTCATCTGAAAATAATGAAAATTTTACTTCTTCTTTTCCAATCTGGATGCCTTTTATGTCCTTTTCTTGCCTCAGTGCACACTCAAGTACTTCTAAGACAGTGTTAAATAGGAGTGGTGATGGTGGGCATCCTTGTCTAATTCCTGATCTCAGAGGGAAGGCTTTTAGGATTTCACCATTGAAAATGATGTTATCTTTGGGTTTTTCATATCTACCCTTTATCATATTCAGAAAGTTTCTGTCTATTCCTATCTTTTGTAGTGTATTTATGAGGATAGAGTGCTGCATTTTGTCTAATGCTTTTTCTGCATCTATAGAGATGATCATGTGATTTTTTTCTTTCAATCTGTTTATGTGGTGTATTACATTGATTGATTTTCTTATATTGAACCATCCTTGCATACCCAGGATGAAACACACTTGGTCATGGTGTATAATCCTTTTGATATGTTGTTGAATTCGATTAGCAAGTATTTTGTTGAGAATTTTAGCCTCTAGGTTCATTAGAGTAATTGGTCTGTAATTTTCCTTTCTTGTGGTATCTTTATTTGGTTTTGCTATTAGGGTAATGTTGGCATCATAGAATGAGTTAGGCAATATTCCTTCTACTTCTATTTTTTGGAAGAGCTTAAGTAGAATTGGTGTTAGCTCTTTCCGGAATGTTTGGTAGAATTCGGCTGTGACGCCATCTGGTCCTGGACCCTTCTTAGTTGAGAGGTTTTTTATGACTGAGTCTATCTATTTACTTGTAATTGGACTGTTGAGTTCATCTATTTCTTCTTTCATCAATTTAGGCTGTTTGTGGGTTTCTAGAAACTTGTCCATTTCCTCTAAATTATCATTCTTGTTGGCATATAATTTTTCAAAGTATCCTCTTATGATACTCTTTATTTCTGTGGGGTCAGTAGTGATATCCCCTTGCTCATTTCTCATTTTATGTATTTGCGTCTGTTCTCTCTTTTTCTTTGTTAGTCTGGCTAAGGGTTTTTCAATTGTATTGACATTTTTGAAGAACCAGCTTTTGATTTTATTCATTGTTTCCAGTGCTTTCTTATTCTCTATTTCATTTAGTTTGCTCTAATCTTTGTTATTTCCTTCTTTCTACTTCGTTTAGTTCTAGTTTGTTGTTGTTTTTCCAATTCCTCCAAGTGTGCAGTTAGGTCTTCAATTTTAGCTCTTTCTTCTTTTTTAATATATGAATTTATGGCTAAGAATTTCCCTCTCTGGACTGCTTTCGCTGCATCCCGTAGGTTTTGATATGTTGAATTTTCGTTTTCATTAGTTTTAAGGTAGTTACTGATTTCTTTTGAGATTTCCTCTTTGACCCAGTGTTTGTCTAAGAATGTGTTATTTAACTTCCATATTCTTGTGCCTAACCTGTTTCTCTGGCCCTTAGTGATTTCTAATTTCATTCCGTTGTGGTCAGAGAAATTACTTTGTATAATCTCAATCTTTCGGAATTCATTGAGAGTTGTTCTGTGGCCTAGCATGTGGTCTATTTTGGAATATGATCCATGAGCACTCGAGAAGAATGTAAATCCTGCTGTATTTGGGTGTAGTGTCTGTATATGTCTATTAAGTCCAGTCTTTTAATGTATTGTTGAGTGCCTTTGTTTCTTTATTGATTCTCCATCTAGATGTTCTGTCTAACGATGATAATGGTGTATTGAAGTCCCCTGCTATAATTGTAGAGGCATTTGTTTCTCCTCTTAGTTTTTCCAGAGATTGCCGCACGTATTTTGAGACACCCCGATTAGGTGCATAAATGTTGATGATTTTCTCCCTTCTTGAGAGATTACTCCTTTTACTAATATGTAGTGTCCATCTTTGTCTCTTACAATAGTTTTGCATTTAAAGTCTATTTTGTCTGATATTAGAATAGCTACTCCTGCCCTTTTTTGGCTATTGTTAGCTTGTAAAATGGTTTTCCAGCCATTCACTTTCAGCCTCCTTGAATCCCTGGGTTTAAGGTTGGTTTCTTGTAGACAGCATATAGATGGATCACATTTTCTTAACCATTCTGCCAATCTGTGTCTTTTGATTGGTGAATTTAAGCCATTAACATTCAGTCTTATTACTCGTAATGAATTTCTTACTTCAGCCATTTTTTCTTTGGATTAACGTATGTCATATGTTGTTTTGTTTCTCTTTTTGTCTTTTCAGTTGTTTTTAAAGTATCCTCCATCTCTCTCTCCCTTGTTTTTCCCTTTCAACTTGTAGAGATTCCTTCAGTATTTCTTGAAGTGCTGGTTTCTTCTTGACATACTCTCATAATTTCTGTTCATCTGTGGATATTTTGAACTCTCCATCATTTTTAATACCAGGTTTGCTGGATAGAGAATTCATGGCTGAAAGTTTTTTTCTTTCAGTATTTTGACTATGTCATACCACTGTCTTCTCTTCTCCATAGTTTCATGTGAGAAATCAGCACTTACTCTTATTGTGCTTCCCTTGTATGTGATGGTTCTCTTTTCTCTTGCTGCCTTGAGTATTTTCTCTTTGTCTTGAGCATTGGACATTTTAACAAGTATATGTCTTGGAGTTGGCCTGTTGGGATTTATGCTATTTGGGGTGCGCTGTGCTTCCTGGATCTGCACATCCATGTCTCTCAATATGTTTGGGAAGTTTTCAGCCATTATTTCCTTTAACTCTCCTTCTGTTCCCTTTCTCTTCTCTTCTCCTTCTGGGATACCCATAATGCGTATGTTTGTGCATTTTGTGTTATCAGTTAATTCCCTGAGTCCCTGCTGGATTTTTTCTATCTTTTGTCTATCTGTTCTACTCTCTCCTTGATTTCAGCTGTATTGTCTTCCATATCACTAATTCTTTCCTCTGCCTGTTCAAATCTGCTATTATGTGAATCCAGCATCTTTTTGATTTCTTGGATTGTGCCCCTGTTCACCATCATATCCATTATCTTTTTAGGCATGTCTGCAATTTCTTCAGTATGTTCTCCCAATTTCTTCTTTATATCCTTTATCTCTTTCTTCACTTCTTTAAGTTGGTCTATGATATTTGTTTAGATAGCTTTGATTAGTTGTTCGATGTTTTGCATCAGTTCCTGGTTTTTAATTTGTTCATTGGACTGGTCCATGTTTTCCTGTTTCTCAGTGTCATTTGTATTTTTTTGTTGCCCTCTGGTCACCATATTATCTTGATGGATTTGTTCAGCTGATAAGCTTTTCTCTATGCTCTAGAGTTTTATTTAGCTGGTGGTTCTGTGTGTGTGTTAAGTTTTCTCTTTGGCAGTTTTTCTTCTTATTTTATTTCCTTGTTTCTTTCTATGTTCCCTTGAAGGCAAAAGATTAGGGCCATAGGAATCAAAGATGTAAGGAAGGCAGAAGGATAATAGTAATATTGATAAAAGTTAGAAGAGGGGCCAAATGAGACTTAATGAAATGAATATTTAACTCGTGTAGGCAGTGCAGAGTAATAGGAAAAAAAGTGGAGTTCCTACAATG
>JAKSZT010053804.1:893472-978374 GCA_026826555.1 Tolypeutes matacus | reverse complement strand
TACAGATAGAGAATACAGAGTGGAGGATAACAGAGTGAAAAGCACAGATATTAACAATTTCACTGAAGAAGATTTAAATTTTTTTGCTAAATATGTAATAATACTGGAAAACATGAACAGCATAAATCACCATGGTGAGGGGTGGAACACAGTCTGAAACAATTTTAGCCTTCTCTTTGCAGAGGGGATTCTTATAACAGTGGTAAAAATGTGAACATTAGAAACAACCATTAAAATGAAACACATAAAAGCAAAACAACAGCTAAGAATAATAAATTCATCTTCTAAAATATGCTCTGCATAACAAATAAGTGTGTGATGGAATATCATAGAAGAACGATGAACTATGTTGGGACACAGAAACTGACAGATACTGACATTGAATGTTCCTGCTACATGAGTGAAGCCATAAACACATCCCCTGAACCACTGCTATCACCATCTGCACACAGGCGCCTCTGTGTATAATGCCCTCATAGGGCAGAGGATGGCAAATGGCAGCATAGCGGTCATAGGACATGACTAGAAGAAGGGCAAACTCTGTGCCACCAAAAACAAAAACAATGAGAACTTTGTTGTATATCCTAGGAAGAAGATGGAATGACTGTCGGTCAGAGAGTTCATCCTGGATTTAGCAACAGTGACTGAGATATAGCAGATATCAATGAAACACAAATTTTTCAGAAAGAACACATGGGAAATTGGAGATGCTGTTCAATGGTGATGGTGATAATGAGGAGGTTCCCTTTCAATGTTGCCAGGTAAATGAGAAATAAGGATGTGGCATAGATCTCTGGAGCATCCAGTCATCAGGGAATCCCATGAGTAAGAATTCCATTATGATGGTTATGTTGATAAATTTCTCAGGAATACTCATTCTTCAGAGTGAAAATAGAAAAACAAAATACAGCATTCTTATTTACAGCTCTCCACCTGTTCTCTCCTGCTAGTTCCTTAATTCTCTTCTGTTATGAATGGTGTGCTTATAGTTGTCAGTCTAATATGGAGTAATTCTGACATGCAAAATTCATTTCCTTTAGAAATATATACAATGAATAATAACATGGACATTAATAAATTTGCCTGTGAGCTGGGCATGAACACAGAAGGGCTACAGTATGCTGTGAATTTGCATTCTGGAAGACAGAAGTAATTGCTTTGGAGCACATTCTCAATATATAAGAATATATATAAGAAATTATATATATATAATATATATAAGAGCTAAATTTCTTTAGCTTAGAATATATACAATATATATGAGCTAAATTTCTTTACTAAAATGATCAACAAAACATGTTCTCCTTTTCCTACAAAGTTTTATTTTATTTCTTTCTTAAAAAATCCTTAGATATTTGTGCAGTGTTCTTGGCCCCCAGCAAGAAATATTTCAGTTTCTAAGAAAAAGGAAATGCCCTATTCTTTCCAGAGCTGTGTAAAATGTTGCAGGGAAATTAAGTGACAAAATAAAGAAAATATATATTGGCATATCACTGAGTAAATCCATTCTTAAAATCTCTTTTAGGTTGTGTGTAGTTATAGAAATGTTTATACACATGTATATATTTGCACATATTTATATATTATAGGTAATTATAAGTGAATTATATGTGCATGTGTGCTTATATATGGAAGTGGTCTTGGAAAACATTAGAAATATCATATCTAATCCCTCTCCTTAACTTCTCCAAAAACGATAGTGTGGGATAGATCAGTTTGTCAGATACTAACTTAGCAAAATGTACTGAACTGAATTGATTTGCAAGTAGCCCTAACTCTTTGAGCATGGAGTCACCTCCTAGTATCTCATCTTCCTTATTTTGAGGGGAAAGGAGCAGATGGAATAAAGCAATGTATAAGGTATATTTTAAATATGAAGCATGTACTTTCTTAGTCTTCTGCTCTCATTTAGGCTAACAGCAAGTGACAAGCCCTGGATGTAAGAAATCTATCACTCATGATGGGCTGAAATTGGCTCACCATGGAGAATTCCATCTCTCCCTTAAGGGTATTCTTTATGCAATGTAAATCTAGAGGCAGAAATTAGAATACTACTATCCATTTCCATACTAACAAAGCAGCCTCTCTTAAAAATTGGGTCTGGATGGACAGGATTGTATCATAATACTTGAGTGTTTTCTAGATGCCAATTCAATACCAAACTTAATTTTCTCTCTTCTTAAGTGTTTAGATCTAAAAGATAATAAGAAGTATACATTTCCTGGAGTTCCCAAGTGGCTAATTAAACTGGGATCTAACCTGCCAAAAACTGAGATGAGTGGCTTGTTTTCCTGTGAGACCATGGACAGCTGAGGATTTGAAACCAATGAAGCCCAGATTTTCAATCCAGTGCTGTGATGATTAAGTTTGTGTCAACTTAACTATGTGATGGTGTGCAGTTCTTTGATCAAGCAGCCACTAGCCTGATTGCTACTGTGAGGATATTTTGTGGACTTAAATTATCAGTAAATTGACTTAGTCTATGGATAAGTACATCTACAGTCAATTGAGGAGATTGCTTTCCACAATGAGAGGTGTTTCATCCAATCAGTTGAAAGCCTTAAAAGAAGTGATGATTTTTGCACTCAGAAGGGAGAATTTCCATCTGCATTTCAGCTAGTCAGCTTTTCCTGGGAAGTTCAATGAAAACCTTCAATCAGACTTCCCAGCTTGTGGCCAACCTTACAGAATTTGGATTGCCTATCCAAACAGCCATGCGAGTCAATTCCTATTTTAAAAATCTCATAATACTTACATATATATAGTCCATTCTATTTCTCTAGAGAACCTTGATAATAAAGTGCCATGTGTCATATGCAGGTATTTATGTGAATCTCATTTAGTAAAGATTAATCATATTCAGTTTGTTTCTTCTTCTTTGGATAGTAAATTGTTGCTGCCTTTGAGATAGGCACTCTTTCAGGATCTGAATTCAGATATTGATATGAGAAATTCAGGAATTTATACATGTCAGAGTGATTTAATCTTCACTCTTTTGTTTTTTTTTATACATGAAAATTAATTAAAATGTTCTTTGTGAAAATGATTTAAAAGTTACATAGAAAACATAATAAAAATGTATTTTAACCCCATTATAACTATAACTGTATCACATCAAAATGGTCCAACATCACCAATTGAAAGGCAGAGATTGTCAGGACTGTTTTAAATCATGACCCAAGCATGTGATATCTACAAAATAACCTCACTTCAAACATAATGCTATAGGTAGGCTAAAGGTGAAAGTAAGCAAAAGATACTATGCAAACCCTAATTTAAAAATGTTGGAGTAGTTCCATTATTACCACAAACTACCAAGAA
This sequence comes from Tolypeutes matacus, assembly GCA_026826555.1. Lineage (NCBI taxonomy): Eukaryota > Metazoa > Chordata > Mammalia > Cingulata > Chlamyphoridae > Tolypeutes > Tolypeutes matacus. Next base: position 975,053 of record JAKSZT010053804.1, on the reverse strand, counting down.
TAAAGGAAGTATTACATAATGATAAAATGATCAATGTAACAAAAAGCCATAATCTTAAATAAGCTCTGAAAAACAGATGAAGTCAAAAGTATCATAACTGAAAGGAGAAATAAACAAATCCTTAATTACAGCTAGTTTTAAATAATCCTCTCTCAGTAATAGAGTTAGTTGAAAGAAAATCAGTAAGGATATAGAAAATCTGAAAACACCATTGACTAACTGTATCTAAGTGACACTACTAAAACATTCCACCCAACAACAGGAGAAATCACATTCCTCTCAAGTTTACATGGAATGTCCAAAAGTATAATACATCCTGGTTAGTACAAAAAAAACCTTAACAAATTTAAAAGAGTTGAAATAAAGTTTGTTTTCTGACAATAATGAAATTGAACTTAAGTTCAGTAATAGAAAGATAACAGGAAAACTTCTAAGCCTTCAAAATTAGATAGCAAACTTCTAAAAATTACATGTGCCTAAGGGGAATTATTTTTATCTGAACTAAAATGAAAATACAGCCATCACAATTAGTGGAATGCAGCTGAAGCAGTACTTAGAGATCTTAATCTCAATGTTATTTTAGTGAAAGACTGTAACAGCAAATTTGGTTTTCCAGATTTAAATAGATAAAAATCTTATAAATATAATATCATCTAATTACACATGACACATATTTGTTTTGTACACCCTCTAGAGATTACATAGTAGTAATTAAATTTCTGTTTAATGTGTCAGTAAGACTTGAAACCCTACATGATATTTTAGTCCTAAATTACTAGAGAAAAATTGAGTATGCTGTATGAATTCTATCTTTGCAGAGAAGTTAAATCTGAATATTTTAAAACTTGAATTTGATTGTCATCCATTCTTTTGCATGCCGTGTTTGCTTGATGCCTTATTATGTTACATCTTGGCCAATATTCTATTAGTGTTAGTATAAATTTTAGGGTTAAAATGTTCTTTGTGTATCTACTCTGGGAAGTTATAACATTTTAACTTCAGGCTATCAAGTTCTTTTATCTTAGCTCTTTGGTTGTGGAATGGAATTAGAAAGAAGAAAAATTATCGTTAAAAAAACAACAATATTTTAAACTGTAGTGACTTGTTCAGTTCAGAGAAGGAGAGAATCCTGGATATTGTGATTTAGATACTGAAAGCATAGCATAAAGTAATGGATAGGAGATTTTGCCTCTGATCCATTGTTATTTATTTTCAACAACTCTAATTTTTGTATTTGTTGTCATAAACATTCCTTGAATTATATCATTCAGGTTTTTTTAATAAGTTATTTTATATCCCCTCCTTGCTATTGTTTTGCACTCACTGCCTGCTCTCTGTGTCCATTTGCTGTGTGTTCTTTTTGTGTCTTCTTGTCTTTTCTTCTCATCTTTCTCTTCAGGAGGCACTAGGAATGGATCCATGGGGCATGGGCCATCAGCTCTCCAAAGGGGTACTAGCTAGCAGCTCTCTGTGGTGGATGTCCTGGCAGCTCTCTACAGTGTACCAGCTTGCCTTCACCAGGAGGCCCTGGGAATCAAACCTGGGGCCTCCCATATGGTAGACAGGAGACCAATCTCTTGAGCAACATCTACTTCCCTACCATTCAGTTAAAAACAAAACAAAACAAAACAAAAAACTGTAAGAAAAGAGTGAGAGATAAGAGCAGGTGAGACAACTAAAAAATAAAGATAAGAAAATAAAAAGATAACCAGAATAGGTGCTGCAACTCTGCTGAAATTCAGGACTCAACTGATACATGAAAGTACAACTAAAAGGAGACAATGATGGACAATGACGATCCCAAGGAACATAGAATGTCTGCAACTGCAAGTGAGACTGTTCCATTCATCATTCCCATGGATTCTAAGACCCCTCTCAATTAGAAACAGAGTGAGCATCACCATTCCTTTGCTTTTCTTCCACATGGCAAAGCACATGCCAACCTTTCCTGGCTTCTCTGAGTTCCATGGACTTCCAGGTTCTGGCAGCTCCCTGTGGCTTTCTCCCTGTGTGTCTGAATTTCATTCAGCCTTTAAAGGACTCTCGTCTTAATTAAGATTCACCCTCATTCTGTTGGATTGCAACTTATTGAAGTAATATCAGCAAAAGTTTCTCTTTATAGTTGGGTTTCCACCCACAGGAATAGAATAAGTTTAAGTACATGTTTTTCAGGAGTACATATCTTCAAGCCATTATAATATCTTAAAATGTCCAGAACTATCCCCCACAACAAAGAATGATCTCTTCTAAAATAGGGCTTTGATTGAGAAACCTTGTTCTCAATGATAAAATGCCCTATAAACTATATATTGTATGTTCTATGGTCGCAATGGAGTTATTTTTTAAAAGGATAGGTAGAAAAGGATTACATGTTTAGGCATTTAGTCATTCACATTGTAATAACTACTATGCTTAAAAACATTGAAATAAAAATTAGAAAAAAAACCTGATCTAATACTTACATTATGACATATCGAAACTCGCAGGATGCAGCCTTGCTTAGAGGAAAATATAGACTCAAATATTACATAACAGAAAAGAAGAAAAACTGCAAACCAGTGATGTAAGTTTTTATCTTAAATATTAGCAAAAACAACAAATTACAAATAAATACAACAAAAAACACAAATAAATAAATAATGAAACAAATAAATAACAAAAATAAATAAATCTATAATAGAGAATTTCAAAAAACCCAAAAATTAATCCTTAAAAAACTGATACCATCCTGTAACAAAGGAAATTAATAAATAATTGGGAACAAAGAATCTATTTTAGCAATGACGAAAATTACAAACAGAAAATATTATAAGATGCAACATTTTATACTAATGAACATTATACTTTATATTAAATTGACAAACTCCAGGAAAACAAAGATTAACAAAACTGAAAGAAGTAAAACTACAAAATATGATTAGTAGTATATCTTTAACTATTTGAAATTTTGGAAATTATAGAAATTAGACAATACAAAGAGAAATCCATGGAAGGATGGAATCATCAATAATATTTTTAAATATTTAAAGAAGACGTTTTAGTTTATTTCAGGAACACAAGTTTGATTATTTTTAACTTTTGAAAATTAATTTGCATAATAAGCACAGATTGCATCTTAACATTAAATAAGAAATATCTTAAGGTCTTCCAAAGAAAGGAGTTTAATTTAACAAACTTAATAAATAAATTTATCCTTCTATGGACTCAGTCTATACCACCAGACTAGCTCTGAGCATGGGTGCCTTTTCCTAGGTCATTGCCAGCTCTATAGTTATCTTTGTGATGGTTGTCTTGTCTTTCTTGTCCCATACAAATAGCTATGTGATTGCAGGAATATAACATTCAGAAACTGAAAAAATAATATATGCAGTTAGAAATCAGGAGAGTAGTTACTGTATGGGGCCATGAAGGGTAGGTGTTAGTGACTGCAAGGGAAAAATAACAGAAATTACGGAGGAGAAAGGATAATGTATTGTTTGACACAGGGCTAATTGGAAAGGTGTGTGTGCACTGCATCCACCTTGGGAGATGGTAAGAGAGGTAGGTAGAAGAAAAACTTAGGTGGAGAGAGGTTTGCTCATACCAGCACAGCTGAAATCTGCTACAGACAAACAGGCAAGCAAGCACAGTCATGCTTTATTTGCAGAGTTATTCATATGCTACAGTTGTCACTCAAATGTTACACAGAAGGAACACAAAATCAACTCCCCAGAATCATTTTTGCTGTGCCCAGGGAGTAGGTGTGCTGCGCCAAGGATTTTATGAGCTAATAGCTGATCTAGCAGTTGGGCTGCTGCCTGAGTCTTAACCCTCAAACACTGGTCTTAACCCTTACATAGCCACTGCCCAAGGCTTAGCCCTCACACACTCCAACTCTGAGGGCAATGATTTTTGCAGCTGTGGAGGTACATTGCAACCAAATACCACAGCAGCAATATAGACAGCAACAGCCTAGGAGTATGCACCCTAAGCCTATTAGGGTTCTCCCAAGAGCCCATTTCCAAATACCTAGGAACTCCCACCAGTCTTGTACAAGGTCTACCTGTGATTGCTGGATATTTTGTATTTCATGGTTCATTTCTTGCAGGGCTCCTTGAATGGATTCTTATGATCAGAAATACATATGCAACATTCAGCATGTACTAATGCACATGTGCCCCCTTGTGCTGCAGTAAGTAAATTGAGGGCCATGTGGTTTTGTAACACAACACAGCAGATTTGATCAATTTCTTCTGTTAACTGGGCAATTGCGTATTTTGAAGCATTCAGGGCTTGGCTAGTGTGACGTGCTAAGGCTTCTACATCCAATTCCACTTTGATGGAGAATAGTTAATGGGTAAAACCACCAGGGTGTCTGTTGGGTCCTGTGCCATCTATGATAAACTGTGTCCCAGTTTTGGGGTTTCTGATCTAGAGTGGAAACAATGTGACCTCAAATGAAGGGGCATCCACAAATATAATGCCCACTCCAATTGTCAGGGACATATGACCACCCATGGAGCCCAGAGACCCACAAGTACCCAGCCATCAGCCTGTCAGTGGGTTTGGTTCCAACGTACAGCTGGCCATTCCACCAGCAGGAACTGCCCACCACTACTTGGGAAGTGTTGCACAAATTTGGAGGTACCTCCCCTGCTAGTCTTTTGGAATTCACCTTTTGTTCTATACACTTGGGGGCAATGCTACACAGTGCAATATGTTCACCAGGGAGCCAGCCCTATTATACAGGGCATAGTCAAACCACAGAGGACATGGATCCATGTCCTGGTGGAGAAGATATTCAACAAGCCGCTGAACTACTTCCCATTCTGCTGTTGTTGAGTTAGTCATCTCCAACCTGTGTTGAGGGAGCCATACTTCAGGCAAAACCATTGGCCAAACTGGCCAGCACTTCAGTGCATACCCAGCAGAGGGAAATGTACATTTGAGCATAGGTATGTGCCCAAGTACACAAACTGTTAGCAGAACACCTAGGGGCAGTAAGACAATTGTGTAAGTGTAACTAGGAGAGGCAGAATGTGCCCATCTAACAGGACACATCCCAGCTGGTCATCCTTAGACAGCAAAGTGTCACATTGCAGTGTGCACCCAAGGTGAGTATACCATACCATCGGACCTTCCAACATAGCCAGTGAGACACTCTCTTCAAACTATAACAGGATGGGGGAACTCATGATGGGCTATAATGCTAGAATGAATGTACCTTTCAGTATGATGGCCGTGGTGGCAGGCACAGTCACCATAAACCCCAGTGGCTATACTTCAATAATTCAGAGGGTTACAGTTAGACACTGTACCCCATTTCCCCAGGGCATCATCAGAGCTACCTATCCAACATGGGAAGGCTTTAGAGTCCAAGGCCATGACACAGAGACTGTTTCTCTTCCATGAATTATGGAGGGCACTGGCAGCAGTACTCACCTTCCCTGCACTGGCAGCTTTAACCATGGATTCCTTGCAGTGACCTCTAATTGAATGGGGGCAGCTGCATGCTGCAACAGGGCTTCTATTGGTACCACATCTCCCTGTTGGGGTTGTTCATTTAAATGTTGTACTACCAACCAAAGGCAATCATGTCACCCCCACAACCTTTGGGCTGTTGCCTGTAGGCCTGTTTTAAGAAGGTCATTATAATGTTCAATCATGCCAGCTGCTAAAGGAATGTAGGGCATGTGATATACCCATCATATGCCCTGTGGGAGGGTGCATTGCTGCACTATTTGCTCATTGAAATGTGGCCCTCTGTCACTTTTTATAGTCAATGGCCAGCCATACATGGCACACAGCTGTTGTAATGCTCACACAGTCACAGCCTGGGTTGCCTGGGCGGGCAGAATACACATAGAGCAGAACTGTAGCTGTGCCAATGGCTGTAAGAGCATATCAACAATGCCAACTCAAAGGTAATGGCCTGATAAAATCTATCTGCCATTTTGTGAGCAGGACATGGCCTTGCTCAATTTGATGCATAATCCTGGGCAGTGGTTTTCGATGTAACATCGAACATAGGGGGCACGCACGGCACACTGCTCAAGCAGCCTCGTCATTCACAGCCAACATAAAAGCATGCACTTTATCATCGTGGGAACTCCAGCATGTAGGAGTTTTCACTGTAGCCACATGGCTGCATCCTGAGCTCTATTTACCCACAGGGTAAGCTTAGTTAACTGATTTGCGTCATCATTGCCTGGATGCAAAAGGGGACAGTGAGCAGCTTCATGGTACACTGTCACTTCTTTAGACAACCCCCATCTCCTTCGGTCTTCCCACATTGAACATCCACACAGGGCCCGAAGTGCTACTGACCAATCCATGTACTTCAATTCCAGCAGCCACAGGGTAAGACCTTTAAATACCACCGAACTGTTGGTACGTATCACTAAGGGGCCAGCTTCATGGCCCACTATGAGCCACACAGCTCTCAATTCAGCCCATTGGCTGCTTTGACAAAACCCTAATTCATACCAAACGGTGTCAGTTAGAAGGCACACTGCTATGGCAGTCCATTGAACCACCTGTCCTTGGCTGGCTCCATCTGTATACCATGCCTGCTCTGGCATGTTACCTACCCTGGCTTTGTATAGGGAAACATCCCTCGTGGGAACTTGCAAGTGGGTCTCTGGGTCCAGTGTCCCAGTATATGTTAAGGGACTAAAACTTTATGCAACTCTTTACTCACAGGACTGGAAGCAAACATGCTTCTCTGTTCCAAATTGGCCCCCTACTTGGCCAGTGTCACCATCTGGGCCATGCTGCTTCATGGCTGGGTAATCCAATTCTGCACCCATCCTTTTATAGGGTAGGTGGTGAATATCTTTACTGGGGTTTTCCCAGTAAAGATATTCCCGGGTATGGTTTCAGTACTCTGTGTGGCAGCACACATGGCTGTCAATTGCTTCTCTATGAGACTATAGTGCATCTCTGCTTGCCTCTATAGCTGACTCCAAAATCCTCTAGGTTGTCACAGCCACTCAGTCCATTGCCATAAGCCCCAACCATACCCTCCTTCTGTAATGTGGACATCTAATTCGAACAAGTGGCTGGGGTTGGCCACTAAACAAAGTTTAGGCTTGCTTAACAGCTCTTTTGGCTTGTATGAAGGCCTGCTCAGCCTCATCAGTCCAGTCCCATTCACTTATTTTCTTTGTTAACTTATATAAAGGCTTTATGACCTGTACCAATTGGGGAAGGAATACCTGCCAGTAACCCAGGAGACCCAAAAAAATCTGCAGCTGTTTCATTGCTGTGGGGCATGGGAAAGCTTGAATCTTATCAATTACTGCTTCAGGAATTACTTTTGTCTTACCCAACCATACAATACCCAAGAATATGACAGGCAACCCAGGCCCTTGCAACTTGTCTCAATTTATTGCCCATCCTCAACTTTTGAGGTGGGTGACCAGAGTGGGAACAGCAGCCTCCAAATCTGCAAGAGAATCTGAGGTTAGCATTACATCATCAATATAGTGATACACCTGAATGGTACCAGCATGTTGCCATTTTTCTAGGTCTTTAGCCACTAAACCATGACATATGGCAGGACTGTGAACATAGCCCATGGGCAATACAGTAAAAGTCCACTGTCAGCCTTCCCATGTGAAGGCGAACTGATCCTGTGTTTCATCAGCAATAGCAATGGAGAAAAAGGCATCTGCCAAATCCAAGACAAAATGCTAAGTTCTTGATGTTAAAGTCAAAGTATCCATTAGGTCAAGAATAGAGGGCACAGCTGCATGTAATGGAGGAACCACCTTGTTCAGATCTCCATAGTCAACAGTCATACACCACTTCTAATCAGGTTTGCATATGAGCCACACCGGAGCATTAAATGGGCTCCAGGCCTCACGAAGGATTTGTACCTTGACCAGTTCTTTAATAGTTTCTGATATTTCTTCATACCTTCCTGGCAAATGATACTGGTTTAAGGTCACTGTACTGTGTGGTTCAGGCAACACAACAGGGTCATGTTTAGCATGTCCCCACACCACGGGTTTCATTGCCTGTACTCATAGATGGAATTCACCAATAGTGGTTTGCAGGATCAGGTTTCTTAACACATCTACACCCAGTATATAATCTGGGGCAGTAGAAATGTATACAGTGTACATTTGTGGGGGCAACCATCCAATTCCCAACATCACTTTTGTCTGGATGACCTGCAAGGTGCCTTGTCCGGTATAACCATAACCGTCCACATAGGCATAGGTGCCTGTGAGTTTATCCAGTTGCCCATAAAGAAGGGTGCATTCTGCACCTGTATCTACAAAGGCCAAGACATGCTGCACATTTTGTGGGGACCAGTGGATTGGTAGCTCCACATAGTGCCTCCGGTCTTTCCAAAGGTCCCCTCTCGGATGCCGTGGCTTGCTTCTTATGTAAAGGTAAACACTGGCTCTGTGGAGGACCTGGGGTCCACTAGCAGGTAGTTACTGAGTTGTGCAGTTTCTCTGGCCTGCTGTGGTTTCTGGTCCCTTCCTGCTCATCACTGAGCAGGAGCTAGCTGTCTCCAAAGGTCTAACAAGAACACGTTTGGTTGCCCATTTATTTTACTTGGGTCTACCCCAGTGGCCACTAAATCATTCCACATTTGCTTCTGTGTGACCTTCATAGGACCTCTCTTATAGTCCTGGCCTGCAGACTTAGCTGTTTTATGAGACAGAGCCACATCTCTCTTTGTCACCACTGGATAGACCTTGGTCCATTGGCTCTTGGCCTCACCGAGAGTAGCCATCATGGCTATCACTTCATGGATTGGGTGCCCCATATATGGGGTCAAGATCCCATATCCCCACATATGGGATCAGGGACCCAAATGAGGGAGCAGTAGCATGTTGGTCAAGCAGGTCCTTCATCTGACTCTTGAACCTCTCAGCATCTGGTCCCTGGTTATTAGGGTCAAAGAAAACACTGTGCATGCCCATTTCCTGGACCACCTGTACACAATCAGCATACGTAGTCCATTGGCTCACTGAGTCTGGTAATTCTCCCACATCACTCCAGACCATATAATCAGCTATTTGGAGCCACTCCATAAATGCATGATCAGGGTTTCCCCCAGCATGCCACCGTGCATTTTAGAGATGGTGCAGCAGAGGATGGCCAGTAAGTGATGCTAACTTCTCTATCTCAGTCCCGGAGCACACAATGCCATCCATGCCCATGTTGCACAGGCATAGCAGCCATGCATCTATGGTCTCTCCCAGCCTCTGCTGAAATTGCTGTCCCAATTCAACCAGTTCTGACAGCATATAGGGATGGTTCACGGTGTGCTGCACCACTTGTGGCTGCCCAATGGGGTGTCCTCCTTGCCCCATGTCCTGATTGTGTCCCACCTTTTGCATCATGACCAGATATGCTTGTTGGATGGGTCCCACTTCTTCTTCCTCATCCAAACTACTACCAACTGACATGGCTTGGCACTCCAGCTGCACTTGCGACTGCTGCAGTTGCTCACACAAGTGATGAATTTCCCTCTCCTGTTTCAATGTTTCTTGGGTGGTATCTCATAACAAAGACAGAGCCCTCCCCCCATAGCAGCAACATGGGGCTTCATTTCCCCTGTTGCCCACTTGGCCTGCTGCAGGGCACCTAGCAGTACTGCGGAGTCATTAGTAGGTGTCCCATCTGGACACATGCACCACTGAGATAACCACTCAGCTACACCAGCCCATACACACAGTGAGGACCACCCAGGGTTCATACTCCCTACCTCCTTAGCCAGGGAAGCAATGGGAGAACATGTCAAATCCTGCCGACTTCACCATTTGTGCACTGCGTCCACCTCAGAAGCCTGTGAGGGAGGTAGACAGAAGAAAAACTTAGGTGGAGAGGGGAGTTTCCTCACACCAGAACAGCCACAGTCTGATCCAGAAAAACAGGCAAGCAAGCATGGCCATTCTTTATTTGCAGGGTTATTCATATACTACTGTTATCACTCAAATGTTACACAGAAGGAACACAAAGTGCAACTCCCTGGAATCATCTCTGCTATGCCTAGGGAGTTTGTGTGCTAGGCTAAGGATTTTATGAGCTAATAGCTGATCTAGCAGTTGGGTTGCTGCCTGAGTCTTAACCCTCACACAGTGGTCTTAACCCTTACAGAGCTGCTGCCCAAGTCTTAACCCTCATACAGTGTGCTGAATTTGTGAAAATTATCCACATTTCTTAATATATTTTAATTTCAAGAAAATCCTTAAAAGTAATATTTAGTAGTATTAATATGTTATAATACACATAATAATACATATAATACTTTATATTATAATAGACAATATTAATTTAAGTATTTAATCTAATACAATATGTGATAACATTATTAAACTCAGTTCTACACTAAGTATATTCACTATGAACACTCCTAAATATGATTAGGTAGCAAGTTTCAAAATAAAAGTATTGGCTTAGGAAGCTACAAAGAAAACAGTAATTATTCAAAACAGAATAAATAATACATGCAGCAAGCTATTATAAAGCGATAAAATAGAATTTATTTTCAGAAGCATTTAGGCATCTTTGTGAACCAAAGTTTTATTTCTTCCTTCACATCTGTATATCTTATATTTTATTTTATTGCTTCATTGCAGTGGTTTTAACTTCCTATACTATTAATATTTTGAATAAGAGTAGTGGCAACATATATGTTTGCCTTTGTTTCTGATCAATGGGGAAAGCCATCAATCTTTCACCATCAAGTATCATGTTAGCAGTAGCATATTTTTGAAGATGCACATTGTAAAGTTGAAGAAATCCCTCCATACCAAGTTTGCTGAAAATTTTTATTATGAATTGGTGTTGATTTTAGTCAAAGTCATTTTCTGTGTCACAAGACATATCATATTAATATTCTTTTTATTTTGCTCATATGGTAGATTACAGCATTTTATTCTTGAATGTTGCACCAACCGCACATACAGGGAATAACCCTCATTTGATCATTGTGTAATAAATCTTCTGGCATATTGCTGGATTCAATTAGCAATATGTTGGTGAGGATTTTTGCATATAAATTCATGAGATATATTGGTTTATAGTTGTTTTGCTTACATGGTTGATTGGTATGTGTGTGCATATGGATGATTGTGTGTGTGTGTGTATTTGGTGTTTGTTTACCTTTGGTTTTAATATAACAGTAATGTAAAATAGGTTGGTAAGTGTTCTTTCCTCCAATTTCTAGAGAAGGTTGTATAAAATTTCTGGGAATTATTCTTTAAATATTTTGCAGATTTCTGTGAAAAATCTGGGTTAAGAGATTTATTTTCTGGGAATTTTAAGATCATAACTCCAATTACTTTAATGGTAAGACTACTCAAATTGTGTGCTTCAGCTTGATTAAGGCTTGGTAATTTGTTATTTTCCAAGAAATTGGGTCATTTATATTGTTTCAATTACAGGAGTCTAAGTTGTTTCTAGTACTCCCCTATTATACTTTAATTTTTAAGTTATTATTATTTTATTTTTACAAGTAAACACCCTCATTTTACCCCTCATTCTTCACTTAGCATATCTTATTTAGCCTTCCAAGAGATTTATTATTTTGTTGAATTTTTTGAACTAATAGCTTTTACATTATTTATTTTTCCAATGGATTTGCTGTTTTCAATTTCATTGATATGTGATTTTATTTTCCATCTCTGCTTGCTTGATGTAATTTTGCTCTTATTTTTTTCTAGTTTATGATGTGGAAAGTTAACTTATTTATTTGAGAAATTTCCTTTGTACTAATGTAACCATTTGTGGAGATAGTTGATGTAAGATGTGTCATTGGAACACAGGCTCAAACAAAACAATGATTCTCAGCCAATAACCACTTTATTACTTACATAGCAAAAGAACACAAAATAAAAGAAAAGCAGTTCTATTGTGGCCCCTATGGAGGCCAACTGCTCAGGTCAGGGTTGGTGGATGGCAGCTCCACATATCCCACTTTGCTTCAGAGATGATGACCCAGGGCTGCATGAGGCTTGGGTTATTTTTTAGAGTTTAATATGCTTTTCTATTTTTTTTTTTTTTAAAGAAACAGATTACATAAATGTTACCTAAAAAATATAGGGATTTCCTATATGCACTGCTTCCTAGCCCTTCCACATTTCCCATATCAGTATAATTAATGTAGTACATTTGCCACAATAAATGAACACATCTTGGAGCATTGCCACTAAGCATGGAATATAGTTTACATTGTAGATTATACTCTATCCCAAACATTTTTGTAAGTTACAAAATATACAATGGTCTGTATGTATCATTACATACAGGATATTACAAGATATGCAATGGTCTGTATGTATCATTGCAATGTTATTCAGGGCAATTACCAAATCCTGAAAATGCCCCCAAATTACACCTATTTTTCCCTCTCCCTTCCCTCAGAACCTCCAGTGGCCACTACCTCCTCATCATTAAGATGTTTATCCTACCCATGCTGATTTACAGATTTAATGTAATCACAATAAATATTGCCACAGTATTTTTTTACTGAATTCGAAAAACTAACTATGAAATTTATTTGGAAGGGCAATGGGCCTCTAATAGCCAAAGATATATTGAAAAAGAAAAGTGAAACCAGAGGAATTGAACTACCTGACTTCAAAACATACTACAAAGCTACAGTGGTCAAAACTGTGTGGTACTGGCACAGGGATAGATATACCGATTTACAGAATCAAATTGAGAGTTCTGATATAGATCCACATATATTTAGTTATTTGATGTTTGACAAGGCCACCAAGCTCACTCAACTAGGAGAGAATGGCCTCTTCAACAAATGGTGCTTGGAGAACAGGATATCCATATCCAAAAGAATGAGAGAGGAATACCACCACACACCTTATACAAAAATTAAAGACTTAAATATAAAAACCAAGACCATAAATATCTTGGAAGATAATGTAGGGAAGTAACTACAGGATTTTGTATTGAGAAATGGTTTCATGAACTTTATACCCAAAACACTAGCAATGAAAGAAAAAATAGGTACATGGGGCCTCCTCAGAATTAAAAACTTTTGCACCTCAAAGGATTTTGTCAAGAAAGTGAAAAGGCAGCCTAGTCATTGGGAGGAACTATTTGTTAAGCAAATATTTGATAGAGTCCTAATATCCAACAGATATAAAGAAATCCTATACCTCAAAAATAAAAAAGACAAACAACCCATTTAAAAAATGGGCAAGTGATTTGAATAGACACTTCTCCAAAGAAGAAATACAAATGTCTAAAAAACACATGAAAAGATGCTCAACATCACTAGCTATTAGGGAAATGCAAATCAAAACCACAATAAGATATCATCTTACATCCATTAGAGATTCAGGGCTCAACCAGAGTATGAACACACTGAAGCTAATTCAAGTATCTGGGACATATGTTGAATGGGTATAGTGCCATTTATAGGTTCAAATAAAAAGGTAGAAAAATTATATGTAGGGAGATTATAAATGAGTCTAACTCTGTTACATTTTAGAAATAGGTTATCATTTATTCCAAGGTAAAGTCCACCAAGTGGGTACACACTTAATGGGATAGTGTGCCTTGCCTATAGTATCCACATGTCTCAAGAGCCCTCAGGAGAACCCCGGGGTGATGCCTTGTGTAATGTGGCAGTTAGTGAAATCTGCCTGAAATGTGCATATGCATTACCTCTGGAATGACCTCCCAACTCACTTTGAAATCTGTAAGCTCTGTAATTTTATGTATTTAGTGTTTCTTCCTTTGGGTCAAGGTCTTTTTTCCAAATGTATCACTCGTTGACAGTTGGTATTAATTCCTCAGTGGCAGAAAGGCTTATCCCCAGGAGTCATGGCCCATACTGGGGGGAAGTTAGTGAGTTTATTTGCTGAATTTGGCTTAGAGAGAGGTAACAATTAGTTAAGAAGGAGGCTTTCAGGATGTAGCCCTTAGGAAATAGATTCAATTTTACAAGAATAAGGTTCAGAATTTCAAGCATTAATATGGAAGGATTGGTATATTGATTTGATTTCTTTTATTAGGCACTCTCTTTGTACTCTAGGGATTCTTGACACTCTGAGAACATAACAGGACTCCCCAGGTTGTGGTTTTAATATTTTGTTGGTTATTGTGTGGGTCTCCATCCACTGAGATAACACCTTATGACAACATGACCATATACATACTCCATGGAGGCATGCCCCAGGTGCACCCTTCCCCACACATCCCTCTACTACTGAAACCTTGCACTAGTAACCCTCTCCTGTCATAGATTCTGAAAGAATACACCCAAAATTGTGTTCTCAATCAGTTCTCAATCTCCCCAGAGTTCACTTGTTCCTTCCTCCAGTCCTCCCCATAGCTCCATGGATATCCAAACCACCTCCACAACCCACTCACACTCATGGTCTATCACCATCAATCCCACTCAAAATGGTGTGCCACCATCACCACTGTCCACATTTAATTCAATTGTTAATATAATTGGGCTAAATTCACTGTTTTACCTCTTATTCTCTCTTTCTTCTCTCCTTTACTCATTTTCACTCATTTCTTTTTCTACCTTCTGGAGGTTTATTTTAACAGGTTCTATAGTTCCATTTTGTTTCATATAAAGTGATATATTGCATATCTCACTTTTATTGCTTAAGTTTAAATTTTATATAAATAATCTAACATTGTCTAAAGTTATTGATATTTTCAGTTAAAGTAATAGTCCTCTTACCTCCCAGAGCATATTTTTTAACCTCCTCATTTACTATATAGTTATTTAAACTGTTCTCCTAAATTCTTTGAGAAGCCCAGCAAACAGTGTATACGTTTTCTTCAAATATCATACTTAATTTATATTACCCAGGAAGAGAATGAAATTGTTTTGTTTACCAAACTTACTTCTCCAGTTTTCTTTACTTCTTTCTGATGGTCCAATATTTCTTACTTTATCTTTTCATTTCAGTTTATATACTTTCTTTGGCCACTCATTTATGATAGGCCTGCTGGTGACACATACTACTGGTCTCACTTCATGTGAGAATGTCTTGATTTCCCATTATTTCTAAATGATATTTTCACTGGATACAGAATACATTGTTGGCAGCTATTTTCTGATTTCACTTGTAAAATGTTTTAATTGTTTCTGGCCTCCAAAATTTCTAAAGATAGATTCACTGTAATTTATATAATGTTAGACCTATAAAAGAAGTGCTGATTCACTCTTAGTTCTTCAAAAATATTTTCTTTGTTTTAGTTTTGAGAACTTGGTTATAGAAATTGTGAATCTTAATATGGATTTCTTTGAATTTATCCTGCTTTATGTTTTCTCAGCTTCTTTTGTCTATTTCCTTAGAAATTCTGGAAGTTTTAGTGATTATTTATTTGACAGTCTGAAGATTTTGTGAATCCCAGAAAGCATCATGTTCTTGGAACTAATCCATTCTGGTGGGTGTAGGACCCTTGATTTCATTAGAGTCAGTTTTGATTAAATCACTTTTGATTAGATCACTCTAGGGCCTATGGTTGTACTATGTCAGTGAGCCATAATTCAGGTTAGGTCTCTACCCTTTTGTTGGAGTCATATAAATTTAGACCTGAAAGCAAAAACACACAGAGAAAGACAGCTGCCACTTTACTCTGCCATGTGACAACAGACTCCAGGATCTCCTACAGCCTCAGACAGAGAAATCATGAGGCTGAGAGGCCAGAGGCTAGAATATGCAGAGCATGGAGGCATGGCCACTGAGAAGCTAGGCATGTGGAGCAGCTCAAAGCTGAAGAGACAGAGCACTGCCATGTGCTTGATAGCCCGCAGCTGAGGTGGGGGAGAAAAAGAGCCTGGAGGAAAAGGCAGGGAGAGACTGGCAGAGACACTGTTTTGCCTTGCCATATGGCACAAGTTCATGATCAACTGCAGCCAAACTTTGTGAGACAGCATCTCTGATGATACTTTGATTTGGACATTTTCCTGGCCTCAGAAATATGAGATTTTACCCTAATAAATTCCTGGAATAAAAGTCAAACAATTTCCAGTATTTTGCTTCCAGCAACTTTAGCAAACTTAAACATTTACATAGTTTTTCAGCCCAGTCCTTTTCTACTCTCCTTCCAAGACTGTATGATGTAAATATTATGCTTTTCATTATAGTTCACAGGAACTTAGAGCTCAATAAATTTTATCATCCTATTTCCTCTCTGTTGTTCATATTTGATAATTTCTATAACTTTGTCACGAGTTCACTAATTCTTTACACTGTACCATCTTTCTTTTCAGTTGAGCCAACCTATTGAGTTTTTAGTTTGGTTATTATGTATTTATGTTCCAAATTTCCCTTAGGTATCCCCTTAGAGATTTCCTTTATTTGCTGAAAATCTATTTTTATTATCTGAGATTATCTATTTTAATATATTTAAATCATATTCATAGCTTATATGACACATGATTTAGAATGAACAAACTGAATTTTTAAAAATATGATTTCTATGTAAAAGATCATATAGGAAAAAGTAGACAAAAACAAGATCAGATCAGTACTGTAAGCACAGAGAATGAAATTCTAATAAAAATTACCAAAGGTAATGCTAGAAATTAAAACACTATAGAGAAATTAAAAATGCTTTTGATCTAAGCAATAGACTGAACATGTCCGAGGTAACAATCAGTAATCTTGAAGGTATATGAATAGAATTTCCCCACACTTAAATACAAAGAGAAAATAGTTTAAAATCTGTGTTTTCCTCATGATTTTTTCACCATAAACCTATAACTTCTGTTAAAAAAAAAAAAAAAAAAAAAAAAAAAAAAGAATGCTATGTCCCAGCACTGTGGATAAATTTCAAAGGTTAAGCACAGGGGTCGTTGGGATATAAGAAGGAGAAAACATAGAGCAGAGAAGAAGAAATATTTATGATAAATACAGTCTCCAAAATTAATGACTGAGGACAAAGGGCAAAATTAGCAACCTCTGAGAATGCCAAGGAGAATAATTATTAGAAAACTTCAGCCAGACATTTTATATTCCAACTTCAGAAATTTGAAAAGAATACAACCTTGAAATAAACCACAGGGGAAAGAAACATTTTTATTATAGAAGAATAAGAATACAAATATCATTTGACCTGTTAGAAACTATTTCTGGAAAATGAGAGTAGAGTAGAAGCATTGAAGGTACACACAAAAAAAACAACAAAAGAATAAGAATCTAGAATGCTATATTCAGTGAAATGAACCTTCAAGGTGAAAAACAAAGGTTTTTTCCAAAGAAATGAAAATTGTGTGAATTAACTCTCAGTGGTTCTACTCTGCAGAAGTGTCAACAGAAATTCTACAGAGTGAAAGAAAATGATATAGGCCAGAAACATGTATCTACATAAGCAAAGGAACAGCATCAGAAGAGCAATGAATGAAGGTAAAAAGATATTTAGCCCTCTTGTTCTTAATTGAAATGAAAGTAAAATGTTTGTTTAAAGCAATAATACTAATAATGTATTGAATGGTTACAGCATTAGTAAAAGTGAAATGTAAGACATCATTGTTAGAGTGATGGAAGGGAAAAATTGGAAATGCTCTGTTTTAAGGCACCTGCATTATCCATGAAGGGATATAGCTTTCTTTGAAAGTAAACATAGATTAGACAACTATAGTATATTGAAAACTGTAAGGAGTGGTATTACTTTTTCTAAAGTATAATCGATATCCTAAAATGGGAGAGAAAATGAAATAGTATCAAATGCTTGCATGAAACAAAATAATGCTTTTAAAGAAGGGATTAAAAGAAATAATGAAAATGTGCAAAAAATAGAAAACAGATACAAATATGGTATATATTAACATGATGGTTAAAACACCAATTAAAATGCAGAGATTGGCAGACCTGATAATGAAAAAAGACCCACCTATAATGCAGTCTACAAGGAACTAAATAACATTATAAAGACAGATATTTCTAAAGGCAATGAGGTAGAGAAAAATATACTGTGCTAACCTTAATCAAAAGAAAGATGGAACATCTGTATTAATTTCAGGGAAAGTAGAATTTAGAACAAGGAAAATTATCAGAGATAGGTAGGATCATTGCATTATGAGAAAAGGGTCAGTTCTCCAGGAGGATATATAAATTGGAGATGTCACCTTAACAGCAAAGCATCAAAACCTGTAATGGAAAAACTGACAGAGCTGAAAGGAGAAACGAATTCAAAATTTTAGCTACAGCTTTCAACACACTTTTTCAATAAGTGGCAGATCCAAAAGGCAGAAAGGCATTAAGGCTATGGTTGTGACCAGCACTATCCATCATCTTAGTCTAATGGACAACTATAAAACATTCCATGCATAATCAAATTTCTTTTCTATAGCATTTTTTTTCTTCTATTTGAAGAACTTCTCTTAGTATTTCTTGCAAGGCAAGTGTGCTGGTGAGTAATTAGTTCAGTTTTTGTTTGTCTGAGAAAGTCTTTAATTCTCCTTCATATTTGAAGGAAAATTTCATCGAATATAAGATGTTAGTTTAGTATTATTTCTTCAATGCTTTAAGTATTTCACTTCACTCTCTTCTTGCTTATATGGTTTTTCTAAGAGAAAGTCTATGTAATTCTAAACTGTTGGATTCTATAAGTAAGTTGTCACCAGATTCTTTCAAGTTGTCCTCTTTATCTTATTTTCCTACAGTTTGCATGAATGCCTAGGTGAATATTTTATTATATTTGTACTGTTTGCTGTTCTCTGAGCTTTCCTTATGTTTGGATTTTTTCTGTCACTAACTCTGGAAGGTTCTTGGCCAGTATTACCTCAAATATTTCTTCTGCTCCATTTTCTCTTTCTGGTATACCAATTGCACCTATGAGTAAGGGTTAAGACTTAGGCAGGTGCTGTGGTGTTTTATTACAATGTACCCCCACAGCTGCCAAGGCCGTTGCCCTTGAGGGTGGAGTGTAAGGGTAAGACTCAGGCAGCAGCCTGTGTGAGTTAAACTATTAAGGTTAAGAGCCAGGCAGTGGCCCAACTGCTGAATCAGCTATTAGGTCACAGAGCCCTTTGTCTCAGCACACATACTTCCAAAGCACAGCAGAAATGATTCTGAGTATTTGCATTTTGTGTTCTTCTGTGTAACATTTGAGTGTAGCAGAAGTGTATGAATAATTATGCAAATAAAGAATGGCCATGCTTCCTTGCTTGTTTGTCTAGAGCAGACTTCAGCTCTGCTGGAATGAACAAACTTCCCTCTCTGCCTAAGGTTTTCTTCTGCCTACCTCCCTCATGGGTTCCTGAGGTGGACGCAGTGCACAAATGGCATAGTTTGACATGTTCTCCTGCTGCTCCCCCAGATGAGGAGGTAGCGAATATGGACCCTGGGTGGTCCCTGCCATGTGTGTGGGCTGGTGTAGCTGAGTGGTTATCTCGGTGGTGTGTGTGTCCAGATGTGACGCCCACCAATGACCCCACAGTGCTGCTAGGTGTCCTGCAGCAGGCCTAGTTGGCAATAGGGGAAATGAAGCCCCATGCTGCTGCTGTGTGGGTGGGATGGGTGTTCCTGTCTTTGTTATGAGATACCACCCAAGAGGCATTGAAACAGGAGAGGAAAATCCACCAGTTGCATGAGCAACTGCAGCAATCGCGTGTGCAGTTGGAATGCCAAGACGTGTTGGTTGGTAGTAGATCAGATGAGGAAGAAATATACCTCATCCAACAAGCTCATCTGTTCATGATGCAAAAGGTGGAACACAATCAGGGCATGGGGCAAGGGGGACACCCATTGGGCAACCAAATGTGGTGCAGCACACTGCGTACTATCCCTATACTCAGTCAGAACTGTTTGAATTGGGATGGCAATTTCGGCAGAAGCCAGGAAAGCCCATAGCTGCATGGCTGCTACACCTGTGGAATGGGCAAGTATGGCATTGTGTGCTCTGAGACTGAGATAGAGAAGTCAGCATCGCTTACTGGCCATCCACTGCTGTGCCAGCATCTCTTAAATGCATGGCAGCATACTGGGAGAAACCGCAATCACACATTGATGGAGGGGCTCCTAACAGCTGTTTGTACAGCTTAGAATGATGCAGGAGAGTTGCCAGACTCAGTGAGTCAATGGGCTAAGAATGCTGACCTTGTGCAGGTGGTACAGGAAATGGGCTTTTGCAGTGCTGTGTTTGACCCTAATAACCAGGGATCCAATGCTGAGAGGTTTATGAGTTGAAGGAGGAACCTGCTTGTGTAACATGCTACTAATCCCTTGTTTGGGTCCCTGGTGGCTATCTTGACCCTGTATGTGGGATACCTGATACATGAGGTGACAATTATGATGGGTAGTCTCAGTGAGGCTGAGAGCCAATGGGCCAAAGTTCATTTATTGGCAACAGGGGGGGAGGCATGCCCCCATTTTGTAAAATAGCAATGCCCACAAATTGGGAAAATAAGAGAGGTCATGTGAAGGTCACATGGATGCAAATGTGGAATGATTTGGTAGCCACGGGGGTAGACTCAACTAAAATAGATGGGCATCTGAAAGTGGTCTTGTTAGACCTTTGGAGTCAGCTAGAGCCTGCTCAGCAGCGAACAGTAGAAACCTGGAAACTGAATCAGGTTAGGGCAACTGCACAACTTAGTGACCACCTGCTAGAGGGCCCCAGGTGCTCCACAGAGCTGGTGTTTACCTTTGCATAGTAGTCAGGCCACAGCATCTGTGAGGGGAACCCTCAGTAAGATCAGAGGCCCTATGTGGAGCTAGCAATTCTCTGGTCCCAATAGAATGTACAGGGTGTTTTGGCCCTTGTGGACATGGGTGAAGAATGTACCCTTCTTTATGGGCAGTCAGATAAATTCACAGGCACATATGCCTATGTGGACAGTTATGGTATTACCAGACAAGTCACCTAGTAAGTCATTCAGAAAAAGGTGATGTTGGGAATTGGATGGTTGCTCCCACAAATGTATACTGTGTACATTTCTACTGTCCCAGAATATATACTGGGTGTAGATGTGTGAAGAAACTAGACCCTACAAACCACTATTGGTGAATTCTGTCTATGAGTATGGACAGTGAAACCTGTGGTTTGGGAACATGCTAAACATGCCCCAGTTGTTTTGCCTAAACCCTGCAGAACAGGGACTATAAAACAGCATCATTTTCGAGGAAGGCGTGAAGAAATATCAGCAAGTAGTAAATAGCTGCTCAAGGTACAAATCCTTCATGAGGCCTGGAGCCCATTTAATGCTCCAGTGTAGCCCATCCATGAGCCCAATGGGACATGGCATATGACTGTTGACTATCAAGAGCTGAACAAGGTGGTTTCATCTTTATATGCAGTTGTACCCTCTATTCTTGACCTAATAGATACTTTGACTTTGACACTGGGAAAGTGTCATTTTGTCTTGGACTTGGCAAATGTCTTTTTCTCCATTGCCATTGCTGATGAAACGCACGATCAGGTCACCTTCATGTGGGAAAGTCAACAGTAAGCTTTTACCATATTGCCCATGAGCCCATGTTCACAGCCCCAGCATTTGTCATGGTTTAGTTGCTAAAGACCTAGAAAAGTGGCAACATGCTGGTACCATTTGGGTGTATCATTACATTGATGAGCAGATTTGGAAGCTGCTGTTCCGACTCCGGTCACCCACCTTGAAAGTCATGGATGGGTGATAAATTGGGACAAGTTGCAAGGGCCTGGGTTGTCTGTCAAATTCTTCAGAATTTTATGGTCAGGTAAGACAAAAGTAATTCCTGAAGCAGTGATTGATAAGATTCAAGATTTCCCACACCCCACAGCAATGAAACAGCTGCAGACATTTTTGGGTCTCCTAGGCTACTGGTAAGTGTTCATTCCCCAGTTGGAACAGGTCCTAAAGCCTTTATACAAGATAACAAAGATAGGAGGAGGGTGGTATTGGACTGATGAGGCTGAGCAGGACTTCATACAAGCTAAAATTGCTGTTAAGCCCAAACTTTGTTACTGGCCAACCCTAGATGCCCATTTGAATTAGAATGGCCATGCTTGCTTGCCTGTTTGTCTAGAGCAGACTTCAGCTGTGCCAGTATGAGCAAACTTCCCTCTCTATCTCTTCTGCCTACCTACCTCATGGGCTCCCAAGGTAGATACAGTGCACACTATGTTTTCAAGTTTTGAGTTTGGAGATGGTCAGTATTGCTACAAAGCTAGAAATTAAATTAATTTTATTGAGATTCGAGGGCAAAAAGTAAAATTGTCTCTATTCATATTTTTGTAATAGTAAACTTAATTCTTAGAGAAGTTTTAGGTTCACAGAAAAATTATGCCAAAGTAAAAGGAATTCCCATATGAATCACACATGCACTCTCACACATAGTTTCCCCTGTTATTAACATCTTACATTAATTTGGTACATTTGTTACAATTGACAAACCAATATTGAAGAATTGCTACTAACCAAAGTCTACAGTTAACATTATTATTTACACTTTGTGCTGTAAAGTTTTATTGGCTATGACAAATAAATAATGTCATGTGCATGGCATTGCAGTATCATAGTGAAAAATTTCACTGCCCCAAAATACTCTGCGTTCCACCCATTCATCCCTTCCTTTCCTTTCTGAACCCCTGGAAGCCACTAACTTTATATCAATGTTAAATGTTCTTCCATTAACACAAGCTAATGACTACAATATCAATAAATCTACTTTGGTCTGTGGTTACACTTCCCCTTATATTTGTTCATTCCTCAATCTTGAGGGATTTGGGATGATATCCACATGGACAGATTGAAGCTGAGAGGGGACTTAGATATTATGAAGCAGACTGAAGGAATTGCTTTGCTTGGAGTCATAGATACCCCTTATTTTTTGGGATGGAACTTTTCCACCATCATTGTCTTGTCAGTTGTCCACTCCATGCCTGAAGAACTGAGAGTAGGAGTTGGCCAATACTCTTCTGGGATTCGGGGATCTATCAGCATAAGAACAATCCAAAGATTTGTATATGTGAGAGACACATTTAACAGGTTTATTAAGAATTATAACGTCAAATAAAAGAATAATCATGAGTAGGGAAATTATAAATGAGTATAACTGTGCTATTTTGGAGAAATAGATTAACATATATTCCTAAATAGAGCCCACCAAGGGGGTGTTGATTTCATGAGGCTACATGCCTTTCCTCTTTTGTCAGACAGCCAAGAGCCCATGGGAGTGCTTTGGTTTGAGGCAGGGGTTCTTAACCTGGGGTTCCATGGAAACCAAAGATTTCAGGGGTCTGTGAACTTGAATTGCCTTGTGAAACATTACATCACATTTTAATGTTCTTATTCAAGATCCACAGCAGTCTGCCCATTGACGTGTTTAAAAATTAAAATTTAATTTTAACTTTCTGATATTTTTGATGTATTGGATTATTATTTAAAGTGTTAAGAAAGAAGCACATATATGTAATATTATAACATGCTTTTTATATTTTAGTAACTGTATTTCAATATATGCAACTGATTTTCTTTGTAATTTTATTTTATGCATTTAAAAACATTATTCTTTTGGGGACATGTGCAGGTGTGGTATATTTATTAAATAATATGCAGTATAGTGTGGACTTAGTATGATTTTTATTTTGATGTACTGTGTTCTGAGTACAGTGAATAATTGCCTGCAGTAAGGTTTGTAAGGATGGTGGAAATGTTTTTTTGATGCTATGGGAAAATTTGAATTTCTAAATGCTTGCCAAAAATGACTGTTTGAACAGATGTTGAACCATGTTAGGTTATCAGGTATTGAAATTATTGGAAATTTGTAAAATGTACTTTTGAATTATCCTAAAATTTAAATTAAAGACATGATGATGATGAGTGTAATAAAACTATCTGCTTCTGGATTCTGGGAAGGGTCTGTGGTTTTCACCTTACTGGCAAAGGGGCCCATGAAAAAAAAATCAGGTTAGGATTCCCTAATTTGAGGTTTTGTTCACTGTGGCAGTTAGTGAAATCTACCTGAAACCTGTATAAATGTAACTCAGAGTGAACACAACTCACTTTGAAATATCTTATCCATGGAAACCCTTTTTTCAGTTAATAATTTTCCCTTTAGTCAAGCTTTTTCCACTTGTGTCATTGGTTAGCACTTGGTAATAATACCTCAGTGCCTGGGAGGCTCATACTTGTGAGTCATGTCCAACATCCAGAGGAAGGTAAAGAGTTCATTTGCTGAGTTTGGGTTAAATAAAGGTTTTCAGGAGGTAACATAGGCATTCATTATAATCAAGCTAAGTTTGATTTTTACAAGAATAAAGCCCATAACTTCAAGTAATAAGATAGAGGACTTGGCATATCAGCCCATTTTCTTTTGTTGGCATGGCTTATACATTCCAGAGATTTTTTCCATTTTATTTTAGAAAGTAACAGGACTTACCCAGGATGGAAGTTTAATATTTTGTTAGCTACTGTGTGAGTCTCTATCTGTTGAGAAAACACACTCATGAAAATATAAATACATTCATACCCCATAGGAGTATGCTTTAGGTGTATTTCCCCATGTATCACTCAACAATCAGCACCGTGTATAGTTATATAACTTTGTTATAAATCATGAAATAACATTTTTATATTTGTATTCTTAACCACAACCCGTGGCCACCCCAGAGTTCACTGAATTACACAGTCATCAGTTTTATCATCTAGCTTTTCTTCTAGCATCATGGATGGCCCAAAACTTCCCCTTTCAGCCCTATTCACATTCACAATTCAGTGCTGTTAATTACACTCATATTACTGCAACACCATCACCTTTGTCCATTTCCAAACTGTTACAATCAACCTAATTATAAATTGTGCACAGTTTAAGCATTGGGTCATCAATCTTTCCTCTCATTGTAGCTCATGGAAACCTGTCTTCCATACGCTATCTGCTTCAGTCTGCTCAACATCCTTAATTCATATCAGTGAGATCATGCAATATCTGTCCATTTGTGGCTGGCTTATTTTAGTCAACAAAAGGTCCTAGAGGTTCATCCATGTTGTCACATGTGTCAGGACTCCATTCCTTTTTACAGCTGAATAGTATTCAATCACATATATATCACATTTTGCTTATCAATTCTTCATAGGAGCTTTATGATCCTGGCTCTTATATTTAAGTTTTTGATCCATCTTGACTTAATTTTTGTATAGGCTGTGAGCTAGGGGTTCTCTTTCATTCTTTTGGATATGAATATCCAGTTTTCCAGAAACATTTGTTAAAGATACTATTTTGTTCCAGTTGAGAGGGCTTGGCAGCCCATTCAAATATCGTTGGATGTAGATGTATGGGTCTATTTCTGAACTCTCAATTCAGTTTCATTAGTCAATACATCTAATCTTGTGTCAACACTTTGCAGTTTTGACCACTGTAGCTTTGTAGTATGTTTTAAAGTCAGGTAGTGTGAGTCCTCCAATTTCATTTTTCTTTTTCAAGGTATTTTTGACTATTTGAAGCCCTTTACCTTTCCAAATAAATTTGATAATTGGCTTTTCCATTTATGTAAAAATGCTATTGGAATTTTTATTGGTATTACATTGTATCTGTAAATCAATTTACTTAGAAATAACATCTGAATTATGTTTATTCTTCCAATCCATGCATATGAAATATCCTTCATTTTATGTAGGTCTTCTTTTATTTCTTTTAGCAATGCTGTGTAGTTTTCTGTGTACAAGTCCTTTACATGCTTAAATTTATTCCTAAATATTTGATTCTCTAATTGCTGTTGTAAATGTAAATTTTTCTTTATTTCCTCCTCAGATTGCTCATAAGTGTAAACAAACACTACTGATTTTTGTGTGTTGATCTTATATCCTGTCAATTTACTGAACACATTTATCAGCTCTAGTAGCTTTGTAGATTTTTCAGGACTTTCTATATATAGGATCATTTCATCTGAAAATAGTGGAAGTTGTACTTCTTCCTCTCCAATCTGGATGTCTTTTAGTTATTTATCTTGCCTAAGTGCTCTAGCAAGAATTTTTAACACAATGCTGAATAAGGGTGTGACAGTGGGCAGCCTTGTCTTTTTCCTGATCTTAGAGGGAAAGCCTTTAGCCTTTCATCATTAAGGATGATGTTAGCTATGAGTTTTTCATATATGCTTTTTATAATGTTGAGGAAGTTTCCTTCTATTCTTATCTTTCAAAATGTTTTTATCAAGAATTCTTGCTGAATTTTGTCGAATACCTTTTCTGTATCAATAGGGATGATTATGTAATTTTTTCCTTTTGATCTGTTAATGTGGTGTATTACATTAAATGATTTTCTTATAGTTAACCATCCTTGCATACCTGGAATAAAACCCACTTGATTATGATGTATAATTCGATTGGTGTATTGTTGGATTCAATTTACAAGTATTATGTTGAGGATTTTTAAATCTAAGCTCATTAGAGAGATTGTTTTGTAATTTTTTATAGCATCTTTATGTAGCTCTGGAATTAGGGTGATGATGGCATCATAGAATGAGTTAAACTTCCCTCTTCAATTTTCTGGAAGAGCTTGAGCAGGACTGGTGTTTGTTCTTTTCAAAATGATTGGTAGAATTGACTCGTGATGCCATCTGCTCTTGGACTTTTCTTTCTTGGGTAGCTTTTGATGACTTATTCAATCTCATTACTTGTGATTGGTCTTCTGAGGTGTTCTATTTCTTCTTTCACTGGTAGAGAATGCTCACGTGTTTCTAGAAGTTGATTTTCCAAATTAATGGCTTGAATTTTTCCTAGTTTCCTCTTAGGGTACTATTTATTTCTGTGGGGTCAGTGGTGATATCCCCTCTCTAATATTTTATTTTATTTGCATTTCTCTATTTTTCCTCATTATTCTCACTAAGGGTTTGCAAAATTTTATTAATCGTCTAAAAAATATCAGCTATTGGTTTTGTTAATACTCTATTGTTTTTTCTATTTTTAATTTCATTTAATTCTGCTCTAACCTTTGTTATTTCTTGCCATCAGCTTGTTTTGGATAGTTGTTTGTCCGTTTTCTAATTACTCCAGTTGTGAGGTCTTTGATTTTTGCTCTTTCTTCTTTTATAATGTAGGCATCAAAGCTATAAATTCCCCTCTCAGCACTGTCTTCCTTGTTTCACATACATTTTGATACATTGTTTGTTCATTTTCATTCTCTTCGAGATATTTACTGATTTGACTTGCAGTTTCCTCCTTGAACCTCTGATTGTTTTAATGAGTGCATTGTTTAACTTCCATATATTTGTGAATTTTTCAGTTCTCCATCCATTATTGATTTCTACCTTCATTCCATTGTGATCAAAGAGAGCTTTGTATAATTGCCATCTTTCTGAATTCGTTGAGATTTGTTGTATGACCTAACATATAGTCTATCCTGGAGAATGATCCATGAACACACAAGAAGAATGTATATCCTGCTGTTTGGGGGTGCAATGTTCTTTATATGTCCTTTATGTCCAGTTCCTGTAAGGGATTATTCAATATCTCTGTTTCTTTATTCATCCTCTATTGACATGCTCTATTTCTGAGAGTGGTGTATTACGGTAACCCACTCTTAGAGTAGATGTATATTTCTCCCCCTAATTTTACCAGTGTTTTTCCCATGTATTTTTGGGCACTCTGGTTATGTGCATAAAATCTTTCTTTTTGGTAGATTTCCCCCTTTTATTACTATGTAGTGTTCTTTTTTCCTTACAACATTTTTGCCTTTCAAGCCTATTTTGTCTGATATATTAGTATAGTTTCCTTAGCCATTTAGTGGTTACTGTTTGTGTGGAATATTGTTTTCAGGCTTTCACTTGCAACCTATTTATGTCCTTAGGTCTAAGTTGAGTCTCCTGTAGACAACATATATATGGTTCATATTTTTATACATTCTGCCAATCTGTGCCTCTTATTTGTGGAGTTTAATCCATTAATTAACATTCAATTTTGTTGATATTACATTCAATGTTATTTTATTTTTGTTTGCCTTTATACCCTTTTCAGGCACCCTTGCTAATATTCTTCCTTTTTACATTCTCCTACAAACTACTCTCTCCTGTCTTTTCCTTTCAACCTGCAGAACTCCCTTTGGTATTTCTTGAAGGGTATGACTATCATTGGCATATTCTCTCAATTTTTAATCATCTATGAATATTTTGATCTCTCCCTCATTTTTGAAGGACAATTTTACAGAACACAGAATTCTTAATTGGCAGGTCATTTTTTTTTCTCTTACGGCACCTTAACTATGTCTTACCACTGCCTTTTCACCTCCATAATTTCATGAGAAATTAGCATTAAATCTTATTGAGCAATTCTTATGTGTAATGGATCTCTTTTCTCTTGTTGCTTTCACGTACTCTCTTTATCTTTGGCATTTGACAATTTGATTAGTGTGTGTCTCTTAGTATATCTACTAGGGTTTTTTCTGCTTGTAGTATACTGAGTTTCCTGGACACTTATATACATGTCCCTCATAATTGTTGGGAAATTTTGGGCCATTATTTCCTCTAACACTCCTTCTGTCCCCTTCCCTTCTCTTCTCCATCTGGGATTGCCCATAATGTCTATGTTTGTGCCTTTTGTGATGTCATTCAATTCTCTGAGAACCTGCTGATTTTTTTTTTTTTTTTGCATTTTTTTGTCCATTTGTTCTACTATCTGTGCAAATTTGGATGTCCTATCTTCAACTTTGTTAATTTGTTCCTTTCTCTGTTCAAATCTGTTATGGTGTGATTCTAGTGTATTCTTAATTCCTTCCATTGCTCCTTTCATTATCATAAGATCTGTTATTTCTTATGTATGCTTGTATTTTTTCTGTATGTTCACCCAGTGTCTTCTTAATACCCTTTATATATTCCATCATCTCATTGAATTGATTTAGGATATTTGTGTGGATATCTTTGATTAATTGTTCCACATTCTGAATCTCCTCTAGATTTTTAGTTTTTTTATTTTTATTTATTATTTATTTATTTATTTATTTTTATTTGACTGGGCCATATATTCCTGTTTCTTAGTATGGCTTGTAATTTTTTGCTGATGTCTAGTTATCTGTTTATCTTGATAGGTTTTGTCTGTTGGTCAGTTTTTCTCTCTTGCCTAGGATTTCATTTTTGTTTGGCTTTGTGCTCAGTTCTTTGGCACCTGTTTCCTCTTATTTTATAGTTGTAGGCTTGCTCATGTTAAAAGAACAAAAACATCAAAAAAAGAAAACTGAGAGTAAAAAGAAAGAACATATAAAAAGAAAAATGAAAAAGAAAGAAAAAAGAATATAAGTAAAAGAACAAAAAATAAAAAGAGAAAGGAAAAGAGAAGAGAAAAGAAACAAAGAAAAATGAGGAAAGGGAAGAAAGAGAAAAAGAATTAATGAAGAGAAGATAAGAAGAACAAAGAAAAAAAAAGTATGCCTTCCCTCTCAGGCCCCCAGCAACCGGCTAGGTGCCTACCTGCTGGCCACCCATGCCCATCAATCAATCACACTGTGGACTGTCTCTCCTAGGGTATCTGGAGGAGGAGGGAGGGGAAAATAAAGAATGAAAGAAGTGGGGGAAAAAAACAGGCTTTCCTCTCAGGCCACCACTAACGACCTGCTTGGCTCTTCCTCATCAGCTGCTGGTGCCTACCAATTATTTACTCTGCAGCCTGCCTCCTTGCAGGTACCCAGGTGAGGAATATGAGAATGGGATAAAAACAACCCTTCTCATTCTCAGGCCACCAGTGACCTGAGTGGCCTGAGAAGCCTATGAGGCTCTTTCTCATAGGCTGCTAATACACAACAATCAATAATCTGAACCCTCCTCCCTGCAGGTAACTAAATGATGAAAGGGAGAAAAATAAAAGAAATGGGCCTCCTTTTCATGCCTCCACCATCTGGCTAGTTTCCCCCTCACTGGCTGGATCTCTGTGCTGCAAGCCACTCCTCCATTACCAGTATGGGCACCCCTAAACTGCCTTGAGCATCCTTCAGACTGGTGTCTAGCTGGGTTTATCATCACTGGCTGGCTCAGTCCATGGCTTCCCTCTTCCCCGGTACTTGGCTGGGTAACCACCCAGCCACCACCTCCCATCACCCCCATGGCCCCGTTGCTTCCCATATGTCCTGTAAACCTGCCTGCCTTCCTGCAGCTTCTAGAGGAGGAGTTCAATTTGCCTTTCCCTATTCTACCATCTTGGATCTCTCTCCATTCTTTTTTTTTTTAATTACCAACTTTATTTTGTATTCACAAAAACAAAAGGACAAAAAAGGCAGCTCAACAAGTATGGAAATGTTACTCCTAAAAAGTTCTTTTTCAGGCACCTTTATCTCATCTAATTCCAACTGCCAACTAGTTGTTCCTCTATTGTTCAGAAAGATACACAGAGGAGCACAGATTAATTTAATGACATAGCCATGGTCTATTTATTAATGAATATAAGTGAAGAGAAAAAAATGCTTAATCATATTCATATCTCACAAAACCAAACCCCATAATCTTTTTTTCATCTTTAGAATTAATATAGTACCAACTTTTCTTTTGTTACAAAAATATTACAATGTTGTTGTTAACTATTCTCCATTCATTTGTTATATCATCATATATGTAAAATATCCTACAGAAACTACAAGGCAAATAAAAAGCCAGCAATAAGTGAGTTTTGCAAAGTTGTAAGATATTAGATCTGATAAAAAATCAACTGAATTTCATACACTAGAAATTAATCATGGAAATTAAGATTTATAAAGATACAATAACTTCAAATAACATGAATTAGATGCAAAGTTGATAAAATTTATTCAGGACATGCACATTGAAAATGTTTTAATTCAAACATATTTCATTTATTGCCAATTTTCTTCTTTCACAGTGCATGTTTTAATGGTAAAAATGTCTTCTCTGAGAATCATTTGACCATATTCTAGAATTAGCAAAATTTGATAAAGAAATATTTCCTTCTTTATTTTTAACTCATAACTTATTTTAAGTGTATGTTTAAAAACAAGGCACGTGATCATTTGGTTTGTTTTATGTAGTTTGATTATTTTATGAATTATTTTAAATAAAAACTTTATGATGACAAACAAAAAGATGCAATTACACTTTTAAATCTTAAAAGCAATATATTTTATTAATATTCAATATGGGCTTTAACATCTGTCACATTTTATATAGTATATAATCCATGTTCTTATATATTTCATTATTTATTAAGTATTGATAATGTCTGGAAAACATTGTTTAATTCTCCAATATCAAGATGGATTTATCCATATTTAATTACTAATCCTTGTTCTAGAATATTTAGGTTAGATTTCAAGATTTGTTGAATTTTACTCAGTTTATCTACTGATGATGTTTATTTTAAACAATGCACATTTCATACTTTTTTATGCTCTTAATTTTTAATTCTATTCTATGATAATAACAGGTTAACACTCAAATTTCCTTGGAAGATTATGAGCCTTTCAAAGTAGGATGTGCACATTTATCACTGTCCTCCTGGCAAAGAAAACTGCTACTGTCAAATGTCTTTGCATATTTTAAATTATGGTAAATATAAAATAAATGAATTTATGTTTGTAGTAAGTTATAATTCTAAACATGTACTCAATAATGATTTTATCAATTTATATACATATTTCAAACTTTAAACTATATTATGCTATATAATATGTATAATATCGCACAACATATTTCCACATTCAGATACTTTCAGACACTACCCTACATATTTGTTAACATTGCTATTGGTCTTAAAGACTAAATATAGATGTTTAGACATAAAGATAACATGTTTAGACTAAACATACTAAACATAGTTTCTACATTAATAAGTAATTAAACACATCAAATTATAGATACTTTATAGCAGTTTATCTAAACCAAAGTGTAAGTAAAATCACGCTTATTTGTTTACATTATGGTTTCATTGTCTCACTACATGTATATGGATCTTTTTTATTTTGATCCCTATGCTATTGGTAAATTAGAATCATCCTAGACAATGTAGATAGGTTCTTTGTTTACAATAAAACACGTAGTAAAAGTGAGTTTGTGCTTTGATTGATGCAATCAGTACCTGAGAATGTGTCAGGTACGAGACCCTTTCACTAAATAAATAATTAGGCAACTATGTTCTTTCATGACGTCTCACTAATTATGGAAACTTATATTTGAGTGTTTGAAATCATTCATGGGTAAATAAAGGTCATTTGTGGCACCCCATTTCCACATATAACAGCATATAAATAATTTGTTTCTTATAATTCTGAAGAACAGATTAAGCAAGTCAATTCCACCTGCTGTGGCAGCATTTCCCTTTTGAAGATTTTAGAATCCATGCCTTTGAGGATGGGCTACATAGACAAAATTAGTCTCATCCTTGCTCTGTATGATTTTACAATCAATTCTGTTTGCTAAAGTCAAGATAGTAAGAAGCAAAGTGCTCTTGAGGGAAGGACATTGTCAGTATTTGAAAGCTAGACTTAGCATTGACCATATAGATTAATGGTAAGTAATAATTTCATTAGCAACTACATGAGAAGCCTATTGAATATTTCCACCTTCTGTATAACAGATACTCTTGTGAGTATTACTTTTATTTTATTCCTGTTGATGCTTTTAATTTCAGATATAAAAAATAGGTCCTAAAGAAAAAATGTTTTAATCAATTAATAGGAAAATATTCAAAGGTTATTAAATATCTATTTTAAGATCATTAAGAAGTGTCTTTTTAGTGTAAGTTACAGAGAAATAAAATGTTAATTTTGAACATACTTTCTAAAACATGAGTTCAGAAAGGGTTTATTTTAAAAGGCTTAATTATTATAGAATTTTGTTCAAGAATATATCAGACATTGAAACAGTTATTTACATAGCTGTGTTTTAACACATAGCAGGGTGTTGAGAACACTGTAAGCAATGAATTACAAAGTTGAAAATAATAGCTAAGGCTTATTTTTATTATAAGCAGGAAGTATTAAAAGATTGAAGAAAAAATAAGTAAGAATTTGAAAGTTTGTCAAAACATTGTGTTAAACATAATGATTATTACCATTTTAGGATACATTATTTTTTATCAAATTTTCTTATTATTGAAATATAAAAATATTACACTGTTGTAACTTAAAGCTTTGTTTCTTAAAGAAAATAATTTCAGCACCATAAATATTTCTTAGTCTTTAGAGTTTGCCTGCTTGTACTGAGTGGAACAATATGGCATTGCATTATAAACATCAGAAATAAATCTCTTCACCACACTTCACATTCAATAACTCTTAAAAGGACAAGCTTTAGGAACGGATAGTTTTGAGGGGTTTTCATCCAATGAAGATAAGAACAAATATTGTGTCCTACCATAATGAGTGACAATAGGTTATAAGTTCACTTATTTTTTGCCACACTGTGCTATCCAACACATAAAATCAAGAGAGATAGAAAAACAATGCATGACACTGGGAGAAAAGCTAAAAACACCGGCATCAATCTAGATGGGAAAAACACACTTTAAAGAGATTACAAGGCTAAAATGAAGGAGTATTTAAAACAATTTTTGCAATAAAGAATGTGACAAAACCTTGTAGCAAATGGTTACTACTGCTTACTCTGTACTTTTAAAAGAGCAGGTGTCTGATTATTACAGCATTTTAGACTGAATTTGCTTGAACTTTTTAAACAATCGTTCTATCACCCTAATTTTCTAATCAGTTGAATTATTAAATTGCTAAATCCATAGAGAAAGAAGACCAATAGGGGAGACAGAAAATATATATCATAGGTATTTACAAATACAATCTCAACTATAATATTAGAAAATTATAATTCCAACATTTTTGTGTAAATATTTGTGTTTTCCAACCCCTTTTCCAATTTATCCCTTCAAAAAGTTGGCAAATTTTTAATTAAATATCGAAGTATATGAAATAATTCATTTAATTTAGGGTTATATTTAGACAATTAAGCTTGGGAAGGAGTCAGACTGTGTAAGTAAAATGTTGATTACAGAATCAGAAGCAGATGATCAGAATTTAGAATCCAGACAAAGGAAAAGTCAGATATGTAGAGAGATATGTATCTATTCACATCTCATTATGTTGCATAGCAGTGTTATGTTAAAATAAAAATTGATTTTATATATAAATATATATATAGGCATATGAATTTTAACCATGCATGAAATTACCTCATAAGCGTGAAAACTAGATAGTGAAGTGAAAGGAAATGAAAATGTAAAGGGTGAGAAATGGGAAACAGACTGTGAAAAAAAGAACTGCTAGGAATAGGACATTTAGTCACTTATAAAAAAATATAAAGATCTCAGAAAATTTATGAAAGAAATTTAAAGTAGAGTAGGAAGCAAGCAAATTTACATTTCACTAGAGAGAGAAATGTCAAATATTTCATCAGGTTTATTTACAAGACAGAAAAATACAAATGAAGTTAATGAAACAAAATGAGTGAACTCCACAGGGGTGAAACACAAAAATAATTATAATAATTAATCAAATAATCACTTAGTTGACAAAAAATTGCAAAGCAAAATTTTAAATAGGGTGTGGCACAGGCAAATAGCATAGTCCATATCTTTTCCTTTATTTCCTATCTCATGAAAATTAAGAGCCTCTTTCTAATGCACATGGGGCTTTTTCTTACAAATGTGGGGATAGGGAGTAATATAGCAAACTATTGGCTTTCGTGCCTAACTAGCATCATTACGACTTTTCTTCTCAACTGCTTTTATTGCTTACCTGAAACCCATTTTTGGGTCTACAACATTCACTGATCTCATTCTTTCTGCTTTCTATATTTTTGTTACCACCTTCCCTTAATTCCATCATATACAGCCTTAGAAACAAGGCCATGAAGGCATATTTGGAGAAGTTGATCATTAGAAGGCTCTGGACAACAGAGAATATTATTATATTTCTTTAAGAATAGAGGTATTCACCTCTTAACACTTAAGCATAGAATAAATCTAAATTGGGCTTTTTCAAATCTGACTATCTCCAGCATTATCTGGAAGTGTGGTGCTGATCTTTGGCCAAAGTGTAATATAATATACTAAACAGTTATTAATGATGTCATGTTTGGCTCTGAAACATTACAGCTTATGGGCTGTAGAACCTACTGTGGTATTTCAAT
Organism: Tolypeutes matacus; assembly: GCA_026826555.1. Classification (NCBI taxonomy): domain Eukaryota; kingdom Metazoa; phylum Chordata; class Mammalia; order Cingulata; family Chlamyphoridae; genus Tolypeutes; species Tolypeutes matacus. The sequence goes on along the minus strand of JAKSZT010053804.1, from coordinate 940,064 downwards.
TATGAACCCCAATGAAAGATGTTCTTAATTTTAATTTGTGTTCCTATAGGTTTGAGTTTATTTGCAAATAGGACTTTTAAAATATGCTATTATTAGTTCAGGCATGGCCAACTGACTCAGGGTGGGTTTTAATCCATATTACTGGGTGATTTATAGAAAGAAGGCCGCAGAAAGAAGCTAGAAGTCAGTAGAAATCAGAAAACAGTAGACACAAGGATATAGAGATCACCATGTGATGAGAGGCAGAGATGCAAGTCAAGGAACAAAAAAGATGGCAGCAAACCACCACCAGAAGGCTACAGAATTTAGGGAGAAAGAATATTTGATGATGCCCTGATTTGGGACTTCTGGCCCCCAAAATCCAAAATAAATTCTTGTTCTTTAGGCCAAACCATGGCATGTTATTTGTGCTAACAGCCTCTCACACTAAGACACACACACATCTCTCATAGTTACAGAAAATGTGCACATTGATATTTTGCACCTGATTTTTATTAGGCTACTTTGGTTTCTGGATATTGGCCTGCAAACACATTAAGGTTTTGCCTTCATTACTAGAGAGTGACAGAAGGTTCCCCTTCAAATGAGATTGTTAATTCTCTGAGACCCAGTAACTCCCAAGCTTCTCGGTTTGTGTTCCTGAGAGTAAGCATGTCCTGTGAGACTGAGAAAGTTCATGGGAATCTATTCCTGTAGATTCAGGACTATATTGCACTACACTTTCTCGATCCTGCTATACTATATCCTTTACCTGTAACAAAACTTTCCTGAATATATATTGATAGAGTCTGAGGGTTGTTTCTATTGCCTAAATAGCATAAATGGCACAACTATCAATAAAATATTTTGTTCAACCTCAAAAGTTTATTCAGTAACATCACTGAAGAAAACACAAAAGGGACACCTATTATTGGAAAAATTACTCATCCCAATATTTATGGGATTACTTATTACATAGTTAATGGAGTTTAAATTTACTACACTCATGCATTTACATCATATCGATATTTATGAAATATAGAAAGATATTTTTTAGTCTGATATCAGATTGGGGAAATAGTTATTTTGTATTTAACCTTGTTATTAATTTCTTCTTAGCATTTAAAAATACTGTTCCTAATTCTCTATTCTTACTGTACAGTACAAGGTAACTGCCTTATATGGATTTTTAAAAATATATTTAGATTGTCAAAATTCCCTTTTGGCACTGCCCATCTAAACTCTGGCCCAAGGAATAGGAGGAAGAAAGAGGTGTTAGAAACCAAATTGGTGATTTCTCTCAGCTAACTCTCTACATAGGAATTTATATTCTTTTTCATTTTCATAAGGTTATATCGTTCATGGCCTTACCTAAATTACAAATGTGCAGCAAATAAGCCTGTTTGGGAAAAGAGTCATTATTTAGAATTTATGTGAGAAAACGAGAAGGATGATTTATGCCTTCTGTTTCCCATTGCTTTTTTAAAAAAATTAAGCTATTTTATATTTAACATATAAGAGACAGTTGTCATAAAGAAAAGCATTTACATTTACTCATATCCTAATGTATTTTCACAAGTTTTTAAATGTCTACAATTTTACAGATATGGTTTTCCATCAATGAGGCCAGATGAAATTTTTGTTGGTATTTAACTAAGAAAAGGCTGTAAATCAGTTTCTATTTGTCACACAAGACTATACAAAGGACCTTAAAATAATCTGGAAAGAGATATTTAACATGATTTCTTAGACTTGTAAAATGGTGAATTTTAACCTATTTGATATCTTTATAGTCGTAATTATAATGCATCCTATACAATTACATCATACTGCATAGCAAGTAATACAGGTTACTCAAATAGGGTTTTAATTCAATTAATTGTAACTGGGCACAGCAGGGCCATATCTCTTCCTACCATTACAAGTAAGGCCCAGACTCCAGGAAACCACAGGAGGATACATTTACAGCTCCTCTACTGCAAGCACCAGTCTGCTGGCTCTCCCCTTGCTTTAAAAAATTTTTTGAAGGAGGCTTTAGATGTAAATGTTACATTGAAAATATAGGGAGATTCCCATATATCACACTCCCTCCCTCTCCCCTACCTTTCTTAATTAACAACATCTTTCATTAATGAAGTACATTTGTACAGTTGAACACATATTGAAGCATTGCTACTAACCATGGTCTACAGTTTATATTATAATTTACACTATGCACCACACAAATTTATAGGTTTTGACAAAAAGTGTAACGGCCTGTATCCGCTATTACAGTGTCATGCAGGACAATTCCAATATCCCCAAAATGTCCAGGTTACACTAATTCTTCCATCTCCTTCCCCTCAGAATCTCTGGTAACCACTTCCTTTATGTCTATGTTATAAGTTCTTCCATTGTTAGAATAATGATACAGGAAAGTCACATAGAAAACATAGGGGATTCCCATATACCCAACCACCTCCCCCTCACCCACTTTCCCCTAGTAATAAAATCTTACATGAGTATGATACATTTGTTACAATTGATGTACAAATATTGAAGCATTGCTACCTTCCATGATCAATGGTTTACATTGTGGTTTATAATATGCAACAGAGACTTTTATAGTTTTGACAAAATATTTAATGACCTGTAGTCATCTTTGCAAGCAGAACAATTCTAGTGCACTAAAAATGCCTTATGTTCTATCTATTCTGTTCTTCCCTCCCCCTTCCCTCAGAACCTATGGAACCAATAAGTTTCAATTTTTGAAGAATAAGGTTCATAGTTGCATGCAATAATATTGAGGGATTGACATATTGGTCTACCTATGTTCTTGTCCCTCTAATTGAGAACATAGCAGGACTCCCTAGGATGGGAGTTTAATATTTTGTTTATTGTGTGGTTCTCCACACACTGCAATAACACCCTATAACAAGATCAACACTTTCATATTCCATAGAATAGTGCCACAGGTGCACCCTATCCCACATATCCCCCCATTCCCAGTGCCCTGCTCCAGCAGCCCTCTCTTGCCATATTTGCCAAAAGACAATTCCCACTATTGTAGCTTTAACCACAGACCTACAAATCCCCAATGTTCATCTGTTCATTCCTCCAGCCATCTCTGAAGTTCCATGGATAGTTCAACACAACCCCCCAACCTACTTTCCTCAGATTCCAGCACCACAGTCCCTTATATCACTGCACCACTATCACCTCCATCTACCATGCAACCACCCCCTTCCACCTTATCATAAGTTTTGCACATATTTAGCATCAGCTTACCATGCTCTACTCCCTGTCTCCTAATACCTTATCTTCCAGACTCTAGCTCTATAAGCCTGTTCAATTTGCTTAAGTCACATCAATGAGAACATGTAATATTGTCTGTCACTGACTGGCTTACTTCACTCAATATAAGGTCTTCAAGATTCATCCATGTTGTCCTGTGTGTTAACAGTGCATTTCTTCTTTTGGCAATAGCGAATAATGCCACTATTAACATTGATATGCATATATCTGTTCATGTTCCTACTTTCAGTTCTTCTGGGAATATGTCCAGAAGCCAGATTGCTGGATCCTATGGCAGTTCTATATTTAGCTTCCTGAGGAAACATCAATCTGTCCTTCACAATGGCTGCACCATTCTACATTCCTACCAACAGTGATTGAGTGTTTCCTCTCCTTCACATCCTCTCTAACACTTGTAGTTCTGTTTTTTATAAAATAGCTGCCAGTCTAATAGGTGTAAGAAGATATCTTATTGTAGTTGTGATTTACATTTATCTAATAGAAATACAAATGGCTAAAAAGCACATGAAAAGATGATCAACTTTCTCTTGCATTTAATAGTGTCCAACCATATTCTTTCAAACAATTGGTCTCAGTTTTGGAAGATGAGATATATAAACTTTTTTACCACTATTAACTGTCACACATATTTATAATATAGAAGATAATTAATTATAGAATATCAGCATATTCCAAAAAGTAATAATGTTAACAATTTGTTATCTTATCATTAACTTATTTTGAATTAACACACTTTCTTTGTGCATTGTAATTTTATAATTACATTCACACACATACTCACATATATTTAGTTTATATATTGAAATATCTCTAAGATTTCCTCTCTTTAACATTTAAATGTTTTTTGATACTATATATTACATGGAAATGAAAAGAAACTTCATGACAGTTATTTTTTTTTCCTCACTGACTCTCAAATTTTGTTTTCTCTCTAACTAAAGATGGAATAAAGTTTGATTTAAGCCCAGTATTCAATCAAATACTCTAATTGGTGTCAGTTACATGTGCAAGGTTTGAAAGGCTAATAGTTTTCCATTTCAATGTCATTAGTACCCTTGAATATTGTGTGATGGATGACTATGGGTTGACAAAGTTTGCCTTCTGATTTAATCAGTATGACAACTTTAGTAAATGGTAGTAAATAAGACATGTCATTGTGATTCCTAGTTAATATCTGAATAACAACTTTTTATTATAAGTAAGGGCTGTAGATTTCACTTTAATGTGAACATCATATCCACATGATACAGAAATTCTATTAAATTTTAAAAATATAATCCAATATTTATTGCAGATAACAGCTAGCAATAAGTAATTATGATTGTCAAAGTTCTTAACTATACACAGAAATTGCTAAGAAGTTACAAAAAAAATTGACTAAGGCAGTATTTTGACAGCATATAACAGAAATTAACTAATTAGTAATAGTAAAAGCAAAATGATGTATATCAGACTACCTCATAATTCTAATTTTTCCAGAAATATTTGGTGGAATGCCCCTCCAGTTTTTTAGTTACTTATAGAGCAATGGTAGTTAAGTAAAATATCCTGTCCAGGAATGCATAATTTTATATACAGCAAAAATTATATTATCATTCATTATGGATGTAATGAGGTAGTAGAAAAAATAAGAAGTAATAAAACATTGGTTAAAAAATATTCTCACTATTGCTTTCTCTCTAATTGAAGATGAAACAGAAACAATCTAGATACTAATTAGACTGAAACATCTTTTCTATTCTGCAATATTAAATATTTAAGCTAAAATATTTCTTATACAAGTTAATTTAATTTATTTTATTTTTTATTAATAATTCATTAAAGTATATCACTCATACATGAACATACATAAACAATAAGTGTATAGTATTAGTTGTGAACTTATAAAACAAACATACATAACATCATACATGGTTCTCATACCTCACCCTACCACCAATACCATACACTATTGTAAAACATTTTTAACAAATGATTAAAGAGCATCCTCAAAGTATTACTATTAACCAAAATATTTTCCCCCAAACCACCCTATTATTATTATTGATATCATTTATACATGAACATACATAAACAATAAGTGTATAGTAAAAGTTGTGAACTTCCAAAGCAAACATGCATAACATCATACAGGGGTCCCATACATCAACCCTCCACCAACACTTTGCATTGTCATGAGATGTTTGTTACAAATTATGAAAGAATATTGTCAAAATCTTACTACTAATTGTAGTCTTTATCTTACATTTGGAGTATTTTCCCCCAACATACCCTATTATTATTTTTAAAATATATTTTTATGACAGAAGTTGTAAACTTACAAAACAATCATGCACATGTGCAGAATTCCCAAACAACATGCCTCTATCAACACATCACATCCTGGTGGAATATTTATTACAAATTACGAGATAATATCATCCAATTATTACCAGGTCTGCAGCGTACATTTGAAATACATTTTCCATACTCGCCCATTATCAACACAGAATATCTTTGGCATAGATGCAAGAATATTACATTATAATTGTTAACCACACCCCATAGGTCACTCTGGTTGTATTTTTCCCATGCTTCTCCACATTCCCACCACCCTGCAATCCTGATGTCCATCTGCTCTAGCTCACAAAGGATAATCTTGCATCTGTACCATCAACCACTATTCTCATCCACCTCTGGGTTTACTGTGCTATTCCGTCCCTAGATTATTCTCTAGCTTGTATCAACGACATTTACATCCCTAGACCACCGTTTTCAGCCACATCCCCATTTATAAACCAGCTGTTACTCACTATAATGTGTTACCATCAACTCTGAATATTTCCACACTTTTACAGTAAAGCTAATTAAAACTTCTACATACATTAAATATCAGTAGTCCATCTTAGTCCTCCTTTAATCTCCTTTAAGAATCCACCATCTACCACAGGTCTTGAATATATTTTCTTACATTTTCTTCTAGAAGCTTTATGGTTCTTGCTTTTATATTTAGGTATTTGATTCATTTTGAGTTAATTATTTTATAGGGTGTGAGATAGGGGTCCTTGTTCCTTCTTTTGTTATGGATATCCAATTTTCTCAGCACCATTTGTTGAATGGACTATTCTGCCAGAGCTGGGTGGGTTTGACAGCCTAGTTAGAAATCACTTGACCATAGATGTGAGGGTCTGTTTTTTAACCATCAATTCAATTCCATTGGTCTATGTATCTGTCTTTATGCCAGTGCCATGCTGTTTTTATCACTGTACCTAGGTAATATGACTTAAAGTCTGGAAATGGAAGTCATCCAACTTTGCCTTTCCTTTCTAAAATGTTTCTGGCTATTCAGGACCCTTTACCTTTCCAAATAAATTTGATAAGCATGTTTTCCATCTATTTTTTAAAATGCTGGTGGATTTTTATTGAGATTGCATTGAATCTGTATATCAATTTGAGTAGAATTGACATCTTAATGATATTTAATGTTTCAATCCATGAGTATGGAATGTTCTTGCAATTATTTAGATCTTTTTTTAAATTTCTTTTGACAAAGAGTTGTAGTTTTCTGAATACAAGTGCTTTACATTTTTAGTTAAGTTTATTCCTGAATATTTGGGTTTTATCTGTCATATTTTATTTTCACCACTCTTTTGACACTTTTAGTTACTTTTATTATATAATCTTCATTTCCAGGCCTCTCTCTCCTGTCTTTTCTTTTCAGGCTGTAGGACACCCTTAAGTGTTTCCTGCAAAACAAGTCTCTTCGTTACAAACTCTTTCAGTTTTTGTTTATCTGTGAATATTCTAAACTCACCCTCATTTTTGAAAGACAATCTTGCTGGTTATAAGATTCTTGGCTGGAAGTTTTTCTCTTGCAGTATCTTAAATATATCATAACACTGTTTTCTTGCCTCCATGGTTTCTGGTGAGAAATGGTGGATATCCATATCCAATGGTGGATATCTCTTACACATTATGCATTGCTTTTCTTTTGCTGCTCTCAGAATTCTCTCTTTGTCTTTGGCATTTGATATTCTGATTAGTATGTGTCTTGGAGTTTGTCTATTAAGATTTTTTTGGATGGGAGTATGTCATGCTTCTTGGACATGGATACCTATGTCCTTCAGTAGGGTTGGGAAATTTTCTACCATTATTTCTTCAAATTTTCCTTCTGCCCCTTTTCCCTTCTCTTCTCCTTCTGGGATGCCCATGACATGTATGTTTGCATGTGTCTTGCTGTCCTTTAGTTCCCTGAGATCTTGTTCAAGTTTTTCCAATCTTCTCTTCATCTGTTCTTTTGTATGGCCACTTTCAGAGTTCAGAGGCCATTTCTTCAAGCTCACCAATCCTTTCTTCTGCCTCCTCAAATCTGCTATTATATGACTCCAGTGTATTTTTAATTTCATTTATTGCATCTTTCATTCCCATAAGATCTGCTATTTTTCTTTGTATACTTTTAAATTCTACTTTGTGCTTATCCAATGTCTTCTTAATATATTTAATTTCTTTAGCCTTCTCATAGAATTTATTAAGGAGATTTGTTTGAACATCTATGATTAGTTTTCTCAACTCCTTTTTGTCATCTGGAAGCTTACTTTGTTCCTTTAACTGGGCCATATCTTCCTGTTTCTTGGTGTGAATTGTAATTTTTTGTTGGTGTTTTGGCATCTGGCTTACTAGAGTATTTATTCTGGGTGCAGTTTTTCTCTTTAGTTTAGGGGTTCCTGGATTCTCCCTTGCTGGTTGTGTAGTAGGAGCCAAGGATGTAGTTGGTACTATAAGCTGTGGAGGCTCAAGCTACCCTCATTGCCCCAAGGACCAATGAAGCTTCTCCCCACTTTCTCCTTTGCCAGGGATAGGGATAGAGCCATAGCTGTGTGGAATAATCCAACTCATGCAGGCCAAGACTGTAGTTATCCAGAGAGATTGATGAAGTTTCATGCCCCTTTCTCCCATGCCTGGAGCTTCAGGTGTGGGAAGCAATCTATGCAGGGAACGTCCAAGATAACCACAGTTTCCCTGGTTGACTTCTGATTATTCAGTCTGTCCCAGATAAATGTACATGCAGTTACCTGGATAGGCTGGTACAGGGCTCATCAGCTTCCTCCATGCTAGAAGTGGGGCTGAAGCCTAGGCTTGGGCTGCAGGCCAATCTGGGTGAAATAAAATGATCTCTACTGTCACTGTGATTTTCAGTCAGCCTGGCTTCCCCTCATGCTGGGGGTGTAGTCAAAATGGCAGTTACCAGCCTCCTTCTGACTTGCACAGGCTCAAAGTTTAGCTGTTCTTAAGGTTACACTTTAGCCAACCAAATTTACTAATAAGTAGCTGAAATTGGTGGCCAACCATCTCTTCCTCCCTTGTTTTTGGGAAATGGAGCTTCCAATTCCTGCCACAGAATAGCTCCTGGGGTGACTTGTGCTGCTAAAATAGAATGATCACTGGCCTCTATGACATGGCCTGTAATTTCCCAGAGAGGCTATCACAGCTCCCCCCAGCTACTTCCCTGCCCGAGGTGGGCCTGGGGCTTAAGCTAGATCATCAATCTGATCTAGATGGAAAAAAAGCTGGTGCCTACCAGCTCTGTGATTTTCAGTTCAGCCCCACTCCCCGTCATGTCAGGTGTGGAGATAAGATGGTGACCACTGGCCTCTTTCTGACTTGGACAAGTTCAAACTTTAACTGTTCTTAGAATTATACTTTAGCCTGCTGAATTTATTAATCAGTAGTTAAAGTTGTTGCCTAACCATCTCTTCCTCCCTCTTTTTGGGAAGTGGAGCTTTCAATTCCAGCTGCAGAACAGCTCCTGAGGTGGCTTGTGCCTCCAGTGGAAGATGGGCACTGGCCTCCGTGGCGTGGAGTGCTCTACTTATGAATCTTGTCTGCATATTGGCAGTTTCCTCCTTCCATTCTTTCAAGGATGTTGTAGGATGCACTTCTGGTTTCCTGGAGCCCCCAAACAAGTGCTTTAGAGAGCTTTGGGTGATCACCAACTGCTTCATGGCAGAGGCTGATTCTCGGAGCTTTTTACTGTGCCACCATTTTGTTGGTTGTTATACAATTTAATTTTAATTACATAATCGATAATAGTAACTATTTCTCAAACAGTTAAACCTCTGATGGTGATATTCAACTTTGAACTTGACTTCAGCCAAATAGTGATTTCAACAGGGAGCACATCCATGAATAATTATACAGGATTAAACTTATTTATTTTTTGAAAAATTAACATTTTGTCTTACTGGAAATATTTATTTTACATAGTTGAGTTTTTTTTTTTAATTTTTGCCTTAAAATCCTTTAAATTTTTTATATGGATGCATTCTCCTATAATAATTTCACTGTATATAAAAGTGAAATTCTGTAATATGATTTTTTTAGGTGAATTCAGAGAATAGAATAGAAACTTTATTTATCTGAAATAATACAAAATTAAGATAGTGTAATTTTAAAATTTGGAAAGATCTATACATTTAAATATTTGACAAGTCACAATGCTCTTATAATACCGTTATTATTTTTCTTTTCTTTTTTTAAAAAAATATTTTAAAAGATGCTTAGGCTACATAAATGTCACACAAAAATTACAGGGATTCCCATGTTCCCCACTTCCCACACCTCCCATAACCTCCCACATAAACATCTTTCATTAGTGTCGCACATCACCTGCAATGGATATACACATCCTGGGGCTTTGCCACTAAGCATAGACCATAGTAGACTGCACTCTCTCCCACACAGTTCTGCATGTTATATGGTGATGTAAAATGGCCTATATCTGTCGTTGTAATGTCACTCAGGATAATTCCCAAGTCCCGAAATATCTCCTGTATTACAACTGCTTTTCCCTCTCCCTGCCCTGAAAGTGTCAGTGGCCACTGGCACCACATCAATGTTGTAATTTCTTACATTGCTTGAAACACAATATGTCTACAACAGAATACCAGTAAGTCCACTCTAGTCCATAGCGCTTCCCTGAATCCTGAGGAAACTGGGATGGTGATGTCCACTCCACCTCCAAGTGAGAGGGAGCTTATATCCCATGGATAAGATGGATGGGATTATCCTGCCTGCAGCTGCAGACTCTCTCCATTCCCTGGAATGGACGTTGTCCATCATCATCTCCTTGCCATGTGACTTTGAGCTGTAGAGTAGGACTTGCAGCTCCACTGAGATTCCAAGCACAGCTGGCACATGGGCAGGCCAAAGCCTCCAGCCTCTGGAAGTACATCTACAAACTGTAGCACCACATATAAGTTAGAAGAGAAGGGACTGATGGATCATGTTCAGGGAGGATTTATTTGAGTTCAACTCTGTCACTCTCAGGAACACAGATTTAAGAGTATAGCCCACTGATAAGGCATCAATCTCTAGAGCTATCCCCCCTTATATAGGACCTGAGTGTCTCCAGAGCCCTGAGGAGGCCCTCTGTTAGGGGTGATATCCACTTTGGTGTTCTATGATATCCTACTGAGGTGTGCATAAGCGTTACCTCTGGGATGACCTCCCAACTCTTTGAAGTCTCTTAGCCACATGAACTCATTTGTCTTTACCTTTTCCCCTTTTTATTCAAGGTCTTTTTCCAGTCATATTGCCAGTTGGCACTTGGTATTAATCCCTCATTGCCAGTGAGGGTCATTCCCGGGAGTCATATCCCACGCTGGGGGGAAGGTAATGCATTCATATGCTGAGTTTGGCTTAGAGAGAGGCCACATTTGAGCAACAAGGAGGCTTTCATGTGGCAATCCTTAGGCACCCCATAACAGTAGGCTAAGTTTCAGTTATGAGAGCAAAGACTTGTAAGCTTAGTCATCAATAACAAGAACCCATTAGAAGATTATCCTCCTTTGCCAAATACTGCCCCAGCACTTGGGGGACTGTTGCTGCTCCCTTGGAGAATGTGGCAGAGCTCTCCAGGCTGGGAATTCAGTATTCTCTCATTTATTGAGTGATTCTCCACCCACTGTGACCATGCCTCACCCGTGGATCATTTGAACAATTTTATATATCTTTTAAGTATATTCAGGTGAACTTCCTCCCATGAAACCCCCATCCCAGACACCCCCCACCAATGATCCTCTCCTGCCCTCATTGTAACCTTCTGTGATCCAAATTTTCCTTAAAGGTGAAGCCCATATAATAGCCAAATACAATTAATAGGAAAATGAAATAATGATAAGTTTAAATGTAAGAGATAAAATACATGGAAACTAAAAAAAAAAAAAAAAACAATAAAAATAAAATAAAATTAAAGGATTGGGATTTTCAAAAAATGGAAAAAAAAAAACAAAAAGAATTGAAAAAAAACTCTTAAATATTTTTCCTTTTATCACATTATCGGGTGTCCAGTCTGTACTGTGGCACCTTCCCTCACTCACACCCAGTGACTCCCAAATTTTCATTTAATTTTCAAAGAAGTTTTAGGTCACAGCAAAGTCACACACAGAATACTAGAGACTCTCATATAACCAACCTCCTTCCCCTTTCCTCAACCCATATTAAAACATTTTTGTATGTGTACGGTAGCGTTGTCATAACTGTTATACACATAGTGAAACATAGCTACTAAACATTGTCAATGGTTTACAGTATAGTTTAAAATTTTGACAGTACAGTTTAATAATTTTTGAGGATATTTACCAGGTCCTGTGTCCATCAGTGAAAGGTAATGAAAAACATTTCCACTGACCGCTAAATACCCCCTGTTTGATCTTTTCTGTTCCTTCTTCCCCATCCCCCTCGGGCACATGACACCCCCCTGTCTTGACTCATTGGATGACAAGATTCATAGTTACATGCCACAAGAGGCCTTGACACACTTGATTGTACTCCCCTATTAGGATCCACCCTTGCTCATAAGAGACACCCACCTGTCTGTTTCTGGGTTAATCGGTCCTCCCAAAGATGGGAGTTCATCTTCCCACTCACCTTATGGGTCTCCACTCCCTAACAAAACACATTATGACAGGATGAACACTCACACACTCCCCAGAAACCTTCTCCAAATGTGCCCCATCCTGAATGCCCCCGCAAACAACACCCTAAACCAGTGGCACCACCTTGTCATATTGCCATAAGAGCATTCCCACTCCTGCACTTCCAACATCATACCCACAAATCCCGTGTTCACCTGGTCCCTCTCCCATCTCTCCCTCCAGTATCCTGGGTATTGTACCCCGCCCTTCCTAATCTACCCACCTGTCAACCTTGCACCACCAAACCCAGTACTCTCTACCCACCTGTCCTATCCTTCAATATGCAACTATGCTCTATCACTTTATCATAGATTATGTCCATGTGGGTGATGGCTCACAACTTTCTCTTCTCTTTCTCTCTCTTTGTTAACCTATCTTTAAGACAATGGTTCTTGGAGACTGCTCACTTTCCTCAGTTCAAATCAGTGAGTCATGTAGTGTTCATCCTTCAATGCCTGGCTTGCTTCACTCAGCATAAAGTCTTCAACATTCATCCATATTACCCCATATGTTAACACTTTATTCCTTCTTACAGCTGAGTAATATTCTATTGTATGTATGTACCACATGTTGTTTATCCATTCATCATTTGATGGGCACTGGCGATGATTCCAACTTTTAGCAATAGTGAACAATGCTGCTATGAACATTGGTGTGCATATATCTGTTTGTGTCTTTGCTTTCAATTCTTCTGGGTATATACCCAGCAGTGGAATCACTGGATCAAACGGAAGATCTTTTGTGAGTTTTCTGAGGAACCGCCAAATTGTTCTCCACTGTAGCTGGAGCATTCCACAATCCCACCAGCAGTGGATGAGGGTTCCTATTCCTCCACATCCTCTACAACACTTACAGTCTGCTTTTTTTTTTAATAGCTGCCATTCTGATGTGTGTAAGATGGTATCTCATTGTAGTTTTGATTTGCATTTCCCTAATAGCTAGTGATGGTGAGCATTTTTTTTCATGTGCTTTTTAGCCATTTGTATTTTTTCCTTGGAGAAGTGTCTTTTCAGGTCACTTGCCCATTTTTAAAATGGGTTGTTTGTCCTTTTATTTTTGAGGTGTAGGATTTCTTTATATATGCAGGATATTAGGCTCTTATCAGATAAATGGTTGCCAAATATTTTCTCCCATTGGGTAGGCTGCCTTTTTATTTTCTTGATAATGGCCTTTGAGGTGTAGAAGTTTTGAATTTTGAGGAGATCCCATTTATCTATTTTTTCCTTTGCTGCTCATGCTTTGGGTGTGAAATTCATGAAACCATTTCCTATTACAAGTTCCTGTAGATGCTTCCCTACATTATCTTACAAGGTCTTTATGGTTTTGGCTCTTATATTTAGATCTTTGATCCATCTTGAGTTGATTTTTGTATAAGGTGTGAGATGGTGATCCTCTCTCATTCTTTTGGATATGGATATCCAGTTCTCCAAGCACCACTTGTTGAAAAGACCATTTTCTCCTAACTAGTGGCTTTGGTGGGCTTGTCGAATATCAGATGACTGTATATGCAAGAATCTATATCAGAACTCTCAATTCGGTTCCATTTGTCAGTATGTCTATCTTTGTGCCAATAACATGCATTTTTGAGCATTGTAGCTTTGCAGTATGTTTTAACGTCAGGTAATGTGATACCTCCAACTTTATTTTTATTTTTCAATATGTCTCTGGCGATTCAGAGCCTCTTACCTTTCCAAATATATTTTGTAGTTAGTTTTTCCAGTTTCTTAAAAAATGCAGTGTTGATTTTTATTGGGATTTTATTGGGATCTACTATTCTGTAGAATAGTTTGGGTAAGATAGACATCTCAATGATGTTTAGACTTCCTATACTTGAACAGGGAATATTCTTCCATTTATTTAAGTTTTCTTTGATTTCTTTTAACAGTGTTGTGTCGTTTTCTGTATATAAGTCCTTTGCATCTTAAGTTAAATTTATTCTTAGGTATTTGCTTCTTTTAGTTACCATTGAAAATAATATTTTTTTGCTGGATTTCCTGCTCAGATTGCTTGTTATTGCTGTACAGAAATGCTACTGATTTTTGAGCATTTCTCTTATAGCCTGTGGCATTACTGAACTCCTTTATAAGTTCTAGAAGGTTTGATGTAGATTTCTCAGGACTCTCTACGTATAGGATCGTGTCGTCTGCAAACAAAGAAATTTTTATTTCTTCTTTTCCAATTTAGAGGACTTTTATATCTTTTTCTTGCCTCAGTGCTTGAACAAGTGCTTCTAAGACAATGTTAAATAGGAGTGGTGATAGTGGGCATCCTTGTCTTGTTCCCAATCTAAGAGGGAAGGCTCTTAGGATTTCACCATTGAAGATGATATTACCTTTGGGGTTTGATTCTATCTCTTTACTTGTAATTGGACTGTTGCGTTCATCAATTTCTTCTTTCATCAATGTAGGCTGTTTGTGAGTTTCTAGAAACTTTTCCATTTCTTCTAAATTCACATTCTTGTTGGCATATAATTTTTCAAAGTATCCTCTTATGATACTCTTTATTTCTGTGGAGTCAGTAGTGATATCCTCTTGCTCATTCCTTATTTTGTGTATTTGCATCTGTTCTCTCTTTTTCTTTGTTTGTCTGGCTAAGGGTTTGTCAATTTTATTGATCTTCTCAAAGAACCAGCTTTTGGTTTTGTTTATTTATTCTACTGTTTTCTTATTCTCTATTTCATTTAGTTCTGCTCTAATCTTTGTTATTTTCTTCTTTATACTTCCTTTAGGTTTAGTTTGTTGTTGTTTTTCCAATTCCTCCAAGTGTTCAGGTAGATCTTCAATTTTAGCTCTTTATTCTTTTTTAATATACGTATTTATGGCTATGAACTTCCCTCTCAGGACAGCTTTTGCTGCATCCCATAGGTTTTGATATGTTGTCTTGTCATTTTCATTAGTTTCAAGGTAGTTACTGATTTCTTTTTAGATTTCCTCCTTGTCCCACTGTTTGCCTAAGAGTGTGTTGTTTAATTTCCATATCTTTGTGCCTAATATGTTTCTCTGGCCCTTAGTGATTTCCAATTTCATTCCATTGTGGTCAGAAAAATTACTTTGCATAATCTCAATCTTTCTGAAGTAATTGAGAGTTGTTCTGTGGCCTAGCATGTGGTCTATCTTGGAGTATGTTCCATGTGCACTTGAAAAAATGTAAATCCTGCTGTATTTGGGTATAGTGCTCTGTATACGTCTATTAGGTCTGGGTCCTCTAGGGTATTGTTCAAAGCCTTTGTTTCTGTATTGATTCCTTGTCTAGATGTTCTGTCTAATGATGATAATGGTGTATTAAAGTCCCCCACTATAATTGTAGAGGCATTTAACCTTCCGCTTATTTTTTCCAGAGTTTGCCTCATGTATTTTGAGGCACCCTGATTAGGTGCATAAATGTTTATGATTGTTCTCTCTTCTTGAGAGATTACCCCTTTTACTAATATATAGTGTCCATCTTTGTATCTTACAATAGTTTTGCATTTAAAGTCTATTTTGTCTGATATTAGGATAACTACTCCTGCCCTTTTTTTGGCTGTTTGCTTGTAAAATTGTTTTCCAAGCATTCACTTTCAGCCTCCTTGAATCCCTGGGTCAAAGGTGGGCTTCTTGTATACAGCATATAGATGGATCATATTTACTTATCCATTATGCCAATCTGTGTCTCTTGACTGGTGAGTTTAATCCATTAACATGCAGTGTTATTACTCACAAAGAATTTCTTACTTCAGCCACAATTTCTTTGGGTTAATGTATATCATATTTTGTTTTTATTTCTCTTTTTGTCTTTTTAGTTATTCTTACACTCTCCTCCAATTCTCACTCCCCTGTTTTTTCTTTTCACTTGTAGACCTTCCTTTAGTATTTCTTGAAGTGCTGGTTTCTTATTGGCATATTTTCTTAATTTCTGTTTAACTGTGAATATTTTGAACTCTCCATCATTTTTTAATGCCAGTTTTGTTGGATAGAGAATTTGTGGCTGGAAGTTTTTTTCTTTTAGTACATTGACTATGTCATACCACTGTCTTCTTGCCTCCATGGTTTCAGATGAGAAATCATCAGTTAATCTTATTGTGCTTCCCTTGTATGTGATGGTTCTCTTTTCTCTTGCTGCCTTGAGTATTTTCTCTTTGTCTTGAGCATTGGACATTTTGACAAGTATATGTCTTGGAGTTGACCTGTTGGGATTTATACTGTTTGGAGTGCACTGTGCTTCCTGGACATGTACATCCATTTCTGTCAATAGGGTTGGGAAGTTTTCAGTCATTATTTCCTTCAACACTCCTTCTGTTCCCTTTCCCTTCTCTTCTCCTTCTGGGATGCCTATAATGTGTTTGTTTGTGTGCTTTTTTTGTCGGTTAAATCCCCGAGTCCCTGCTGAAGTTGTCCTATCTTTTAATCTATCTGTTCTACTATCTATTTGATTTTGGATGTACTGTCTTCCACATCAGTTAGTTTTTCTTCTGCCTGTTCAAATCTGCTGTTATGTGAATCCAGCGTCTTTTTGATTTCTTGGATTGTGCCATTGATCACCAACATATCCATTATCTTTTTATGTATGTTTACTATTTCTTCAGTATATTCTCCCAGTGTCTTCTTTATATCCTTAATCTTTTCCTTCACTTCATTAAGTTAGTCCATGATATTTGTTTGGAAAGCTTGGATTAGTTGTTTGATGTTCTGTGTCTCTTCCTGGTTTTTAGTTTGTTCATTGGACTGGTCCATGTCTTTCTGTTTCTCGGTGTGGTTTGTAATTTTTTGTTATCCTCTGGTCATCATTTTATCTTAATAAGTTTATTCAGTTGATTAGCTTCTCTCTCTGCTCTAGAGTTTTATTTAGCTGTTGGTTCTGTGTGTGTTTTAAGTTTTCTCTTTGATACTTTGTTCTTCTTATTTTATTTCCTTGATTCTTTCTATGTTCCCTTGAAGTCAAAATATTAGTGCCAGGTGCGAATATTCTTGCTGACCTGATTTTGTAATAATCAGGGTAGGCTAAACATTCGCTATAATAGAAACCATGCATGTGTCCCCAGACCTAGTTTTTCTCCCTAGGACTGGTGTTTTAGAATGCTGGTGATAAAAAAAAAAAAAAAAAAAAAAAATTAGTGCCAGAGGAATTGAAAGATGTGAGAAAGGAAGAAGGATAATAGTAATATTGATAGAAGTTAGAAGAGGGGCCATATAAGACTTAGTAAAATGAATATTTAACTCATTTAGGCAGTGTATAGTAACAGGAAAAAAGTGGAGTACCTACAATGGACTGGGAAACTAAATAGAGGAAAATATATATAATGATTTCAAAGTCCAGAATGATGAGGAGAGAGAGAGAAAGGGTAAAGAAAGGGCTGAAAGAAAAAAGTTAATAATAATAATAAAAAGAAGAAAACAGAATAGATAGAATAGAAATTGACACCCTTACATTGTGGGCTAATGAAAAAACATGGTATGTAAGAACCCCAACAGAAAGCAGAAGGCAAAAAGATGAAGGAAGGAAAAGAGAAAGCATTGGGAGACAAAATCAATATAGACAGAGAATGGGAAATCATGGAAAAAGAAGCACAGCAAAGAAGAGACAAGCTAGCAGCACCTAATTTTTTAAAAAAAGAAAAGGAAAAGAAAAAAAAAAAAAAGAAAAAAGAAGGGGGGCAGTAAAGAGGAAAGAAAAGCAAGAGACAACAAATAAACAAAGAAAACCACACAAGCAAGCAGTCAAACAAAGCTAATGAAGAAAAGTGTTCCTTCTTGAGCCCTTGTGGAACCTCTCAGCCTGCTTGTGTTCACCAATGAATTGCCCTGCATGGTTCTATCTGTAGGTTTTGAGGCAGATTTTAGCAATTAAACTAATTTAAATTTTTTTTCTTTATTTCTTTTTTAAATTGACTCTTTTTTTTTTTGATGAAATAAGATACCCCAAAGAAGGCCTCTTCTAGACCACCCCCTTCACCAAGGAGACCCTAAATAGGCTCATGGAAACTAATCAAGCACTTCCCACTTCCTGGCCTCCCCAGGGGAGCTGAAGCACTGATACTTGTCAGTGCTGAATGATAAAATTGGCTGAGTCCACCCCCTCTGGAATCAAGCCTCAGTATCACTGGGCTGTTAGGTAAATCAGACTTCCTAAGCAGATTCGCCTTTTCCCTTCAGACTGGCACTGTTTCAAGCTGGCTTATCTGCTCCCCAAAGCTATGAGGGGTCCAGGCAGCCAAATCCACAGAAAGGAAACCTTTCCACCTTCTGTAAGAACCCTCCCACTCTTGGATAATGCTCCCTCTCACCAGGTTGCTGGCAGGAGTTGGGGGCATATCCTGGGCAGCTAGGTAAATCAATCTTCCTCAGAAGATTTGCCACTCACCTCAGCCTGGTGCCGCTTCAAGCCAGCTATTTTGTTTCCCAAAGCTGCAAAGGGTTCCAGGCAGCCAAATCCACAGAAAAGAAACCCCTCTCAACCCTCCACCAGAACTCTCACACTCTCAGAGTATGCTCCCTCTCACTGGGTTGCTGGCGGGAGTCATAGCTAAAACCAGCCTTTTTCCCAGAGGGTGGGGCTCAGCCATCTGTGCCGACTTCCACAGGCAGGGGAAAAACTCATGAATCTTTCCTGAGCAATCCACCTCACCATTCATCTCCCTCCAGATTGATTTCCCCAAGGTTCTCACTCCGTGTGCCCTGAGCACAGACCCCTCAGGCAGGATCCTTTCCCCAATCAGCCATACACCGAGAGTGTGTTACTGAGTGCCCTCCTAAACCAATGCCATCTTTCTTCCATATTTGATTTTGACAAATATGTTGATTACAATCTGCTTTAAACAATTATTTAGCCAATATTTACAGCTAACATTTTGGTCAACTTTCCCTGAATAATTAAATTTAAAACATTTTTGTAAATTAATAAAATATCACATGGTATGCTGAAGTATTCTTGATTCAGATGTATTTTATCACAATTGCATATGGTTAGGTTGGCTTCTGATTTTTTTTTTGAATTATTAAATTATTTTATGTTTTCGTTTCTTTTTAGAATGCATCATAAGGAATTTATTGTTCATTATAAATGTTCATGCTTTCCCAATGCTTTGTTTAGAATTGTCTTAAAAAACAACAACAAATTACTCAATATATAAAAAGTCTATATAATGAAATTATTTTAACTGGAAAATAAAGGACTCTATAATGTTTTAAAATTTATTGAAAAATGCAAAAAAATCCTAAACCCACATGTGAAGATGAAAATTGACCATACAAATTTTAAAATGAATTTAATGAAACTTATATAAAGTGAAACAGATTATTACTTAAACTTTACAGAGCTCTGAAATTTCACAAAATTTTACTATGATACAATATTTTTATTTCTGTTTTAAACTTATTCCTCTGGGGTTTTCACTGAGTCTTTTTTATAAACTCATTTCCTTCATTCTGATGAATTTTTTATTTTATTTAATTTTTTGATAATTTTCCTCCTTTATTTCCCCTCTCTCCTCCTTCATTGATAAAATTTTCCAAAGTATTCAATTTCTCTATTACTTAGCTTTATTCTTCACATAGAGTGCCTCAACAGTTCTTCCAAAATTTCTATTGCACAGTTTTATTTCTGCTATAGTATTTTGACATATTAATAATGCTTTCTAGTATATTGAAATACATTTTTTTTACTTTTAAAGAAACTTTAGATTACATAAATATTACATTGAAAATATAGGGGATTCCCATATATACCACACTATCCCTTTCTCACACATTCTCAACATCTTTCATTAGTGTGGTACATTTGTTACAACTGACGAACAAATATTGAAGCATTGCTAGTAACCATAGTCTATAGTTTACATTATGGTTTACACTTTGTATCACAAAACTTTGTAGGTTTTAACAAAATATATAATGGCCTGTATCTGTCATTGCAATGTCATGCAGATCAATTCCGATGTCTCAAAAATGCCCCATGTTGCACATATTCTTCCGTCTTCCTGCCCTCAAAACCCATGGTAACCACTGCTTTTATACCAATGTTATACCATTACTAGAATGATAAATCTACTTTAGTCAATAATTGCATTCTTTCCTTGTGCTTGTTCATTCCTCCAACTTGAAAATTTGAGGATGATGATGCCCACTCTGCTTCTTATTGAGAAGGCACTTAGATACCATGGGGGCAGATTGATGGAACTACCTTGCTTGCAATTGTAGATATATTCTGTTATTTGGGAATGGGCATTGTCCATCATCATCCTTCTGCTGATTGTCCTGGGCTGGTCCGATGAACTTGAGAGTAAGTGTTAGCTGCAACTGCTTATATTCAGGCCTTAAACAGCATATGAATGGCTGGAAGATTAAAGTCTCTTGGGCATATATTTAACAGGTATAGTGCTAAGTATAGTTTTAAATATAAGGGGCAGAAGACAAATGTGGGGGAAAATTATGAATGAGTCTAACTCTGATACTTTGGGGAGATAGGTTATCAAATATTCCATGGTAAAGCACACCGATGATGTGTCAATTTCTTGGGGTTGTCTGCCCTGGCTATAGTGTCTAGATGGCTCTATAGCCCCCAGGAGTGTCTGTACTTGAGACACTGTTTACTCTGGTGCCAGTGAAATCCTCTTGAGATGTGCATACGTGTAATCTCTGGAATGACCTCTCAACTCACTTTGAAATCTCTTACCTATAAAAATTTACTTGTATTTAATATTTACCGCTTTTGGTCAAGGCTTTTTCCAAATGCATTGCTAGTTTTCACCTGGTAATAATCTCTCAGTACCAGGGAGGCTTATCCTGGGAGTCATGCCCTATGCTGGGGGGAATTTAGTGAGTTAATATGTTGAGTTTGGCTTAGAGAAGGGCCTCATTTGAGCAACAAGGTAGATTTCAGGAGCTAACTCTTAGACAATATATATTACTAGCTTAAGTTTCAATTTCTCAAGAACAAAGTTCATAATTACAAACATCATTATCAAAGCCTGGTGTATTTGTCTCTCCTCCTTCACCAGGCATTGCCCATGTACTCCAGAGATTCTTGAAACTCTACTAGAGAATGTAACAGGACTCCCAAAGATGGGAATTCAACATTCTCTCACTTATTGTGTGGGTCTCCACCCATTAAGACAACACCCCATGAACACATGAACACATTGAAACTTCAAAAAAGCATGTCCCACGTGCTCCACTCCCCAAACATTGCCCCACTACTGACACCCCACACTAGTGATCCTCCCCTGCCACAGTTGCAACATTTTTGCAAGTGAAAAACTAAAAAAAATAATAAATAAAACAGAAAAAGCAATAAGAGGCCTCAAATAGCCAAAAATGTCTTTATAAAGGACTCCAACTTCCTGAATATAAAGCATATTACATAGCTACAATGTTAAATGGCAGCATGGTACTGGCATAAGGACAAACAGATTGACCAATGGAACTGAATCAAGAACTCAGAAATTGACCCTCACATCTATAGTCAAGTGATTTTTGACAAGCCCACCCAGCTGGGCCAGAATAATCTATTTAACAAATGGTTCTGGGAGAACAGTATATCCTACCCAAAAGAAAGAATGAAGACCCCCATCTCACACCTTATATAAAAATTAACTCAAAATGGGTAAAAGACTCAAATAAGAAAACCACAACCACAATACTCCTAGAAGAAAATATAGAAAAACATCTTCAAGATCTTGTAGTAGGCGGTAGTTTTTAAACCTTATGCCCAAAGCACGAGCAACAAAAGAAAAACTAGATAAATTGGACCTCCTCAAAATTCAACACTTTTGCACCTCAAAGGACCTTGTCAAAAGGGTTAAAAGGCAGCTGGCTCAATGGAAGAAAGTATTTGGAAATCACATATCTGATAAAGGTTTATTATCCATGATATATGATGAGACCATACAGCTCAACAATAAAAAGACAAAGTAGCCAATTAAAAAATGGGCAAAAGACTTGTAAAGACAACTATCCAAAGAAGAATTACAAATGGCAAAGATGCACATGAAAAAATGTTCAACATCACTAGCAATTAGGGAAATGCAAATCAAAACTACAATGACATGTCATTTCACACCTATTAGACTGGCTGCTATTAAAAAATTGGAAAGCTGTAAATGTTGGAGAGGATGTGGAGAGATAGGAATAGTTATTCACTGTGGGTGGAAATGCAGAATGGAATGGAAGACTGTTTAGCAGTTCCTAAGGAAGTTGAATATAGACTTGCCAAGGGAACTGCATTACCATTGCTAGGTATATAGCCAGAAGAACTGAGAGCAGTAACATGAATAGATATCTGCACATCTATGTTCATGATTCATGATAGCCAAATTTTGGAAGCAATCCAGATGTCTAACAACTGATGAATGGATAAACAAATTGTGGAGTATACACTCGATGGAAAATTATGCAGCAGGAAGAAATGAAGTCATGAAACATATGAGAACATTGATTAACCTGGAGAACATTATGTTGAGTGAATCAAGCCAGACAAAAAAGGTAAATACTTATGATTGCCCTATTATCAACTAAATATATTATGTGAAATATAAATATACAATGCAAAATATGAATATGGGTAGAATTGCATAAGACTGTTTTTCTTTGAAGCTGAACTAATGTAAGTTAATACTAATACTAATAAAATGTTACTATCAGACAAACAAAAAACCATTATACTGTGAAGGAGACCAGGCACAGAGTACTACATATTATATGATTCCATTTATATGAAATATAAATATAAATCAATTTATAAAGATGAAACGAGATTAGTGGTTGTGTTAGCATTGTTAGCATTCCTGAGGAAGGAATGTTGAGGGGTGTAGAGTCTTTTTTAAGTATTGAAATTGTTCTAAAATTTTTGAGATGAATGTACAAAATTGTGATTATACTAAAAGCCATTGATTATACTTTGGGTAGAATAGCCAGAAACAGCAGCTATGTATATTGGGAGAAGCATACAGAGATTGAGATGTGAGGAGTTTTCTTGTTTATTTTTCTGTTTTTTGTTTATTATTATTATTGAAATAATGAAAATGCACTAATTATGATTGAAGTGTTGAATGCATGACTGTGATTATACCACATACCACTGATTGTACACTTTGGATGAATTCTATGCTTTATTAATATGTATCAACAAAATTGATTTGTATAAGAAAAATCAATATTTTTTGCTGGACCTTTCTTCACTGTAAATTGTTATCATTTATGTATATTGACAATTTCTTCTGTATGTTCCCCCAGAGCTTAATTTTTTTCACCTTATTTTCAAAGAAGATTTAGGTTACAGAAAAGTCACGAGAAAATATATTCTCATATACCTCAAACCCTCCCCCTATCACATTTTCCCCTATTAATAACATCTTAATGAGTGTGTGCATTTGTTACAGTTGATGAGCAAGTATTGAGGCATTGCTGCTAACCATGGTCAGTGGTTTACATTATGTTTTACATTTTGCTCCATACACTTTTATAGGTTTTAACAAAATGTATAATGACCTGTATCTGTCATTGCAAGATCATGCAGAACAATTCCAATGCCCTAAAAATGCCCTGTTTCATCTATTCTTCCTTTCCCCTCGCCTGGGAACCTATGATAACCACTATGTTACAATTTTTAAAGTATAAGGTTCATAGTTACATGAATTAATATTGAGGGCTTAACATACTAGTCTGATTTCTTATATTAGGTACTGCTTATGTTTTCAAGGGTTTCTTGTCCTTCTACTTGAGAATGTAGCAAGACTTCACAAGATTAGAGTTTAAAATTTTTGTTTATTGTGTGAGGTCTCCCCCTACTGAGATAATACCCTACGGTAAGCTGAACAGATTCATAATTCACAGAAGCCTGCCCGAGGTACACCCTTTCCCACATACCTCCCCTCAACAGTGATTCCCAGCACCAGTGACTTTCTTGTGCCATATTTGCCAAAATAACATTTCCACCATTCTATTTTCAACCACAAGAACTACAAATCCCCAGAGTTCATCTGTTCCTTCCTCCAGCCCTCTCCAAGTTACATAGATAGTCCAGCACAATCCCCCCATACTGATGAAAATCATATTTCAGCACCACTGACTCCAACCTAAGATGAAGCCTTACTGCCTTCTAAGGTATTATCTGAGCATGTGTCTTGCTCTGGGCATGTGTGTGGCCTTTTAAATTCCCCTGAATACATGTCATCTCTGAGTATCCATTTTTCAAAGGAAATTTCCCATATTATTTCTTCATGGGCCCCAGGTACCCTATTGTTTGTCTCAACCATAATGTTTTTCTCCATAAAACTGTGGAATGATTATCCCATTAGAGTGTTTTTGTAGCCATGTCTTCCGCCTCTCAGTATTTAATGAGCTCTGGGTTGTGGAAGGCAGAGATGAGCATCTTGGGTCATTCAGTTAGGTATCAGATCAGTCGGAACAGACATATATACACCCTGATTTGGGAATAAGGTGTTCTCTGCTACCTCCAGAACCAGGGATCTACGTTCAAGTGCTGACTTCTGTATCACATACTGTGGTGTTGAGCTGGGGAGAGGGTGGAGGAAGGGCTAGTAAAAGTGTTATGATGCATTCCTACCCTTTGTCAGTTTATTTTCTTCTTGATTCAGCATTCTCTTGGTGGGTGAAAGCCATTTAATGTTTTCTATATTTCTGAGAAATTTGGTTCTTACAGTTTCAGGGTTTTTTTCTGTAATGTTTATGTGAGAGAACAGGATTCTGGAGCCTCCTAATCCACTACCCTGCTCTTATGTGTCTCAAAAACTGTTGGTTTTTAATGAAATCCCCCATTAAGAAGAGGTAAATCCTCCATGCACAATTCAAACAAGCTCCTGCATCACCTACCTCAAATATGGATAACAGCTATTTCTATCCCAAGTAGTCTTCTTCATGAAAAGGTGTGCCACTTATGTCAAAGGAACATACAGGACCTATTAGTGCCTACCTGTCCCAAATTCATCAACACATACCTCCCTACTCTAGTTGTCTCATTCTCTCTCAGAGCTCAAGGTCTGTGAAGGCTGCAGTTCTTACAAGGGGCTCATAAGGAATAATCTTGGATATCATAGGTCAAATCCAGTGACCACTGCTTCATTTAAAAAAGACATAATATATTTGAAAGATTTTTATGTTGACTCCCCTATAACATCACCATCTACCCACCTCTGGTTCAGGCCTGAGATATCCATTGGTAGTGCCCAGAACTGAGAAGCTGCAGTGGCTGGGCTGATAGCTTGATGGACAGTAAAGCATGGAGAGATGGATGGCTGCCATTGAAATGTCCACCCACCAAACCTCCTATTGGTTTTGGAGAGATGCAGTGGTGTCAGGATGTAGGACATCTGGAAGGTTGACTGGCATGAATCCATTCAATCAGAATGGACAATGGAAGGAGCATGGAGCAGGGTCCTGCAGACTCCCCTTTATGGACAGTCACAGCCTTTTGGTGTCTGAATCATGGAGAAGTCTCAATGATGGTGGTCATGTAGAGTCAGGGAGCTTATGCAGCATTTGAAGTGATACGAGTGCTTTACACTCTATTATGGACATTTTTGTACAGTCTAATAACTATTGTATCCACGCTGGAACTTACCAGCTGAGGGTGAACTTTAATTCAGAAAACCCCAATACTCAAAGCAAGTGAACTAAGTAGAAATGAAAGGATAAATTTTACTTTAAGGGAGAAGTTTAAAAACACTGTAGAAGGCATGGGTGTAGTAAAAAAAAAAAAAAAAAGCAGCAGCAGAAGGAAAAATAATGAAAATTTAAAATAGTTGTAACAATTTATTTTATTGATTAGAGGTAATACAAATAAGGAGTATACCAAATATGTTAAAAAATGAAAAAGAGGATTTAAATAAATTCCTAATATTTGTATTTTATTTTGAGGCTTATTCTTCCAGCCCTCTTTACACAAGCTGAGTTATCTTGTTCCAGTGTCAGGCTAGACCATCTTGTCTAGTGAAGCACAGATCAGTATGCAATAATCCATATTCTAACGATAAAAGAATTTCTGTTGATGGCATTTTGGAATAATAGAGAATAAATTTCCTTTTAAGGCAAAGGAAATAATTCAATTTGAAGCAAGAAACATTTTAGGTGAATATTTACATATTTAATACAAAAGTTTAAACAGCAGAATAAAATATAAAATGACAAAGTTCTTGAAACTGATCTTGTTAAACATTTTAGGTGATTGCAAATCTCATATTTAAAAGGTACTTTTTTTTCCATTTTTCTTTGAGTTGGTCTACACTTCACATGAAAATGACTTTACTGAGATATTTTTAGCAGAACTTGTACAATGAAGGCTATTTTCCTCTAGTATGAAAATATTGCACTAGTTTAATAAAAATATCTTTTCACTGGATTGCTTTATGGAGACTGAGACCTGGTAAATGAAGAATCTGAAACGATCCAGCCTCATTGTCACCATACTTCAGGTATCCTTGTGCTTTATATATTCCAATGGACACAATCTGAAAAAGTTAGAAGTATATTTTGATTTTCTAAATAGAGCTAAATGAGTCATTAAAAGATTTCTTCTTCTTATGGGACAGATAGGATTATTCTCTATGACGGTGTATTCCTGCTCCAATCATACAGCCAACTTGCATTCAGAGCATGGATTCATAGCTCCTCCCCTCCCCCTTGCATAGTTAAAATATTAAACAGAGAGGCTTCATGATAGCAAGGAAAAAAAGAAAGAGGGGTTAATGGCTGAATAATGAGGTGCAGTTTTGGAATACAGCAAAACTTTTCTGATGAAGTATTTGAAGAATAACCCTGGGACTCATTAAGCTAACTAGAGAACTAATAACTATGATGGAGCATATTCTTAGATTTGTGCCTCTTGATTATCCACCTAAATTAATCATCATGAGGCTACTGCATAATACCCAGAAATCAGACATCTGATGCAAGTAGGGATCCTTTAGGAAACTGAGAGGCCAAAAAGGCAGTGCAACTCTGGGACTGAGAAAATCAGAGGTCTCAAAACACTTGTAAAGGGAGTGTTCCAAGAAAGAAGGAAAGGGGTACCAGATGATGCTGGAGTAATTGAAAGGATAAAGGGAAAACAGGGCTCAATGCTGAACAGGCAGAACTTCTAATAGTTGAATTAGATAACTCTTTTTACCTGGTGTAAGTAAATTATTTAAAGACTATATCATTTAATATAGAATTCTTAATTTACCAGAAAAATGAATTTGATGGTAAAAATTCCCCTTTGAAAAGGTAGAATAGGAGTTCCATAAAGAACTCCTCATAGGAACACTTTTTGTTCTTTTCATCATTCATTAATTGACATATATATTTATATGTGTGTATATTTAATTTGGAGGACAGGAAATTTGATGTTCCATGCACAATATCTTTGCCTTTAGTATTCATTACCTGTCAATTAGGCTCTACCATGCTACAAGTTTGCAGAGAAAAGTTAAAATATGCATTTAACTTCATTAATTATGAATCAGGATTTTTGCATAATCCCTATCCACCTACATATAAACAGCAACAACCAAAATAAAAAACAATAAAATGACAGTAAATATGCCTCCTTGGTATTTTGCACCAAACAAATCAACAGACCACAATACACTTTCATAAATGAGAAATAAAAAGGACCTTAAAATGATGAAAGACTAAAGCTTATAAGAGGCATAACATGCAAAGCAGAAGCATATTATTTTTGTGTGCAAAAACAATAAAAGTAAATAATTAGTGGAGAATAAAGATGATTTCCCCAAAGGGGAAGACAGGTAAGGTAACCAGAAAATTGATATAAATCCCCCAATAAATACATAATGTGATCCCTGGTTCCCAGGAAAGGTTGATTCATCATAGTTAACCATCATTGTGTATTATGTATGTTCAAGGTGAGAACCTCAAGGAAGAATTATCAGCCCTGAAGCAATAAGTAATTCTAACTGAACATGTTTCTGTGAGATGCTCGGAAATCCTAGTATAGACTTTTGCTAAAGTTATTTGGGACTTTCCCCTCATTTGAACTTTCATCAGCTATTCATTCATAGTTTATTCTGGTGAAGCTGTCTTTGTGTCAGATGATCTGCTATATGGAGTGGCAGAATGTTTGCCTTTTCAAAATTGTTTTAAACTGACATAGTAGAAATTAAGAGTGGTCACACAGGTAATATCAATACTATGATTTAACACATTCAGGGATGTATTTCAAAATCTCAAATGTAGTTTTAATTTATTACTTACAGTAGTATTCTGGTAAAGAACTGAATGGAACCATGGAAATATTTGTCTGAAATGTACCACCATCAGGTATGTGATACTGTACACACACACACACAAACACACACACACACAACCACACACAGAAATAGACAGGTAGAAAGATTAGATAGGCAGATAGATAAACAAAAAGAAAGTTTGATAGATGGATACATTCTGCAAATAACCTCAAATACAGCATTAAATATGAAATGATTAGATCATAACCTAAGGTTGTGCTTTTACAATTTGTGCAAGTTTTAAATCACGATTTTGCAGACTTTTTCACAGTTTCAACTTATAATTTCTAATGCTTTAAAATGCATAGATAGGGGAAGCGGCTGTGGCTCAATCAGTAGGGCTCCCGTTTACCATATGGGAGGCCCCGGGTTCGGTTCCCGGGGCCTCCTGGTGAAGGCAAGCCTGCCCCCACGGCGTGGTTAGCTGACCCAGTGAGCACAAGCAGCAAGGGGAAGATAAATGAATAAATAAATAAAATCTTAAAAAAAAAATGCATAGATATTTGTCATATATCACTATTCTCATAAATGAGATATGTAAAACAGTTACTATTCATATTTATAGATGCAAAATGAGACTCCAGGTCAGTGACCACATTCCTAGATGCTAGAGAAATATAAATTTATATTCAACTATCTTAGGCTTTTACCAGGATCTCTAAAATTATAAGAGTAGATATGCCAATAAAACAGGTGACATGAATCAATAGAAGCATGACACTAATTTTAGGGAGGCAGATGAAATGATGTTTAAGTTCATGGCCTCAGAACCAGACAGCTGGTTTCAATGTCAGCCACATCCTAGACTAATCTACTAGTATACCTCTTTCTTCATCTATGAAATGGGAATAAGCATAGTATCTAACTCATCAGGTTGCTGATTATGTCTGAGCATGTCTGTTTTCCTTTATTATGATGTGGCAAATATTAAAATCCAAATTTC
The DNA here is from genome assembly GCA_026826555.1 of Tolypeutes matacus. Taxonomy (NCBI): domain Eukaryota; kingdom Metazoa; phylum Chordata; class Mammalia; order Cingulata; family Chlamyphoridae; genus Tolypeutes; species Tolypeutes matacus. Next base: position 910,675 of record JAKSZT010053804.1, on the reverse strand, counting down.
GATGACATTCAACCTATTGTTTTGTATTAAAAATGAATTAAATGAATCCTTTTACCACCCTGTTCTGTTATTCATACCTAGCTCAAACTCAGTGCTCAGTAACTTGGAGCTTTTAGGTGTGTGTGATGTCATTGTTGTAACTATATTCAATATCAAATTTTTCTTCTATACACATAGTCTCAGTCATTTTGATGAACTTCTGTAGCAAGGGACATCCCAAAACCTTCTCCACCTATTCATACCATGCAGTAATCGTGTTTACTCTTTTTTTTAAACAAATTTTTAAAGATTTATTTTTATTTATTTATTACATCCCCCTTTGTTGTTTGTGCTCACCCTCTGCTCTCTGTGTCTTTTCACTGTGTGGTTTCTGTGTCTGCTCGTGCACTGGAAACTGAACCTGGGACCTCCTACATGTGAGGGAGGTGCCCAATCACTTAAGCCACCTCCACTCCCACAAATCAATTTTATTGATGCACATTAATAAAGCCATACAATTCATCCACAGTGTACAAACAGTGGTATTTGGTATAACATAGTTGTGCATTCATTACCTCAATCATTATTAGAGCATTTTCATCATTTCAATAATAATAATAAACAAAAAAAGCAGACAAACAATAAAATTTCTTACCTCTCAATCTCTCTCTGTTTCCCCTTCTGTACATAGCTATTTCTGGCAATTGTTGCACTATTATTTATTTGTTTATTAAGCAGTTTTTTTGAGATATATACACATACCATACAATCTATCAAAAGTGTATAATCAATGACTTTTAGTATAATCACAATGTTGTACATTCATCATCAGAAAATTTTAGAACAATTCTCTGTTGTATTTTTCCCCTGATTTCATATATTTCTGCTCTGATCTTTACTATTTTCTTCCTTCGGCTTGGTTTGGGATTAGTTTGCTGTTCTTTTCTGAGTTCCTCCAGGTGTGCAGTTAGGTCTTCATTTTTAGCTCTTTCTTCTTTTTTAATGTAAGCATTGAGGGCTATAAATTTCCCTCTCAGCACTGCCTTTGCAGAGTCCCTTAGGTTTAGAAAATGTTCTCATTTTCATTTGTCTTAAGATACCTGGTGAATTCTCTTGCAATTTCTTCTTTACTCACTGATTATTTAGGTGTATAAATATTTGGTATAGTTATTTCTTCTTGTTGAATTGGCCCTTTTATTAATATATAATGAAATTCTTCATCCTTTATATATCCCTTATAAAAGTTTTGCATTTAAAATCTATTTTGTCTGAAATTAGTATTGCTACTCTAGCTCTTTTGATTACTATTTGTGTAGAATATCTTTTTCCAACCTTTCACTTTTAACCTGGTTGAGTCCTTACGTCTGAGTTGAATCTCTTGCAGACAACATATAGACGGCTTATATATTTTTATCCACTCTATCACTCTTTGTCTTTTGATTGGGGAGTTCAAGCCATTAATATTCAATGTTATTATTGTAAAGACATTAATTACTTCACCCATTTTGACCTTTGTCTTTATGTTGTCATTTGTACTATTGTCTGTCTTTTTACCTTTTAATTCAGACATTCTAATTTTCTTCATTTTCAACTCTTCTCTATGTCTCCTGCCTTTTTTTCCCCCCCTTTCAGGCTGCAGCACTACTTTTAATATCTCTTGTATTTATGGTCTTTTTATAACATATTCTATCAGTTTTTGTTTGTGAAGACTTTGAACTCACTCTCATTTTTTAAGGACAGCTTTCCCAGATACAGAATTCTTGGTTAACAATTGTTCTCTTTCAGTACCTTAAATACATCATACCACTTTCTTCTCTCCTCCATGATTTCTGATGAGAGGTTGGCACCTAATCATAATAAGGTTCCCTTGTATGTGATGCTTGCTTTTCTCTTGCTGCTTTCAGAATCTTCTCTTTATCTCTGATATTTGTCATTCTGAATAGTAGGTGTCTCAGGGTAGATCTATTGGGATTTACTGTGTTTGGGGAGCATTGTCCTTCTAGGATATTGATATTTATGTCTTTCATAAGGGTTGGGAAATTTTCAGTCATTATTTCCTCAAATATTCCTTTCACCCCTTTTCCATTTTCTTCTCCTTCTGGGACACCAACAATGCCTATGTTTTTTGCGCTTTGAATTGTCATTCAATTCCCTGAGACCTTGTTACATTTTTTCCATTTTCTTATTTTCATCTTCTCCTGTGTTTTCAAGTTCAGATGTTCTGTCTTGGAAATAATTAATTCTGTCTTTGAGCAATTCAAATCTGCTCTTATGTGCCTCCAATGTATTTCTTACATTCTTTTTAATTTTTTAAAGATGCTTTGATCATATAAATGTTACATAAAAATATAGGGGATTCCCATATGCACCACCTCCTGCCCCTTAACATTTTCCCACATTAACAACATCCTTCATTAATGTGGTACATTTTTTACAATGGATGAACACATTTTGGAGCCTTGCCACTAAGCATGGATTATTGTTTACATTGTAGCTTACACTCTCTCGCACACAATTTTGTAAGTTATGGCAAATATATAATGACCTGTATTTATCATTGCAATGTCATTCAGGACAATTTCCAAGTCCCAAAAATGTCCTCATATTACACTTATTTTTCCCTCCCCCTCCTGTCAGAACCTCCAGTAGCCACTGCTTCCACATCAATGATAAAAGTTTTTCCATTGTCAGAATCACAACGAGTCTATAGTAGAATAACAGTAAGTGTACTCTAGTCCATCATTCATTCCCCAATCCTTATTTTTAATTTCATCCATGTCTTTCATTCCTATAAAGTCTTCTACTTTCTTTGCAGACTTCCAAATTGTTATTCATGGTCACCTAGTGTCTTCTTAATATCCTTTATTTCTTTAGTCATATTTTCTTTCAGTTGATTTAGAAGAGTTGTGTGAGTATCATTGATTAATTGTCTTAAATCCTGTATCTCTTCAAGATTTGTTTTGTTTCTTTGGCTGGGCCATATCTAATGTTTTCTCATATGGCTTTTAATTTTTTGCTGATGCCTAGGCATCTGAATATATTGGTGAAATTACTCTGATGGCCAATTTCTCTCTCCTGCCTATCATTATTTTTTCACAACTCTTCTTTAGTATTTGGTTCAACTTATCCTAAGTCTTTAAAATTGCCCAGCTGATGTTATAAAAATCATGTCAGGCACTCACTAATGGGGTGCAGATTTTCTCCCAGAAGTTAGAGAACAAAAAGACCCTAATGCAGTTTTTGTCCATGCAATTTCTATACTGGCCAGCAGATGGTGCTCATTGATGTACCTTTCCAAGGAGGTGCATCTCTGTTTTCCTTTGTTTTGGTCTGGCCAGAGTTGTGATTCAAAGCAGGCTCTGCTTGGTGAATTCACTGAAGAGAAGCCCCCAACTAACCTTCTCTTTTCCTTTGTAACAGCTGACAGGGAGGAAGACATCTGCTTCCCTCTCAGCTGCAATGAGCTAGGGGTTTTATCCCATCTTAATATCTTGTAGTTGGGGGAGAGGAGACCTTCCAGCCACCTAGGGGACTTGGTAACTCACGTTTGTTGTTTCACCTTCTTCATCTCTCTGTCTTTCACTGTCCTGGGAGTTGTGAAGCACCATCTGGTCTGCTGACCCCCAAAGCACGCCCCTTGGGCAGCTTTTGGCTCTTTCTCCATTGTTTTTGTGAGAGAGCTGAGCCTTGCCTACCTAATCTAATGCCATCTTCCCACAATCCCCCATCAGTTTACTATTTGAGACTGTGTGCTCTATGTATTCACAACCAAATGCCAACTCCTCAATGGAGTGAAAGACAGTAGATTCTGATTTTTATTCCCTGGTTACCCTCATGTTAAAACCCTTGGTCTATATTCTGATGGGCAGAGATGTCAAAGATCCTCAGGGGGAATCACTAAGAAATATAAGCCTGATTTCTGACATTTCTTCCTGGGCAACTAGCAGCACAGAAAAACTAAATTCTTGGGTATTTTGAAAAATAAAAGTGTTCAGGTAAAAGTGAGATATATGAATCAGGACAGCTTTTAAAATAACAATGAACACTTATTATTCCAAGGTTCCCTGAGTTTAAGGGAAATTCAACTAAATTGATCTCTAAATGTAAACAATATTTGTCTTCCCATTTTGCATAAACTGATAAATTCTAGTATTTGTATAAACTCATAAAATCATAGGCTTTCTTAGAATTCCAAGGGCTTTATACATTCTAAAAACCTTTCCTGGTTATTGTCTATCATGTAACATTTAAGAATTCAATTTGAGCTTTAAACAGATGATTATTTCTAATTCCACAATGTTTTGTGTTGATGCTCCACTGCCTTTGGTCCCACTTCAATGTATTCTCCTTTCCTCTCATGGTTTTCCATTGCATGGTTAACAGGAGACCAAATGTCTTGTTTGCTTGCGTGTTTTGTTTTTTTGTTTTTGTTTCTGATTTATCTACCATAGCTATAAAATGAACTGGAGAAATAAAACTAACAAAGGACTATCAAACAATCTCAGTTATCATTGTTCCTCATGTCATATAAAAATGCCTTTGCCTACCAGAATGTGTTATCTTTAATCTATGATTTTAATTTCACTATACCCGTATGCAATGAGAATGAGATCATTACTTCCCAAGAGTGAACCATCCTCTGCTTATTCTGTCTCCCATGGATTCATAATCTTTTTCTGTATCCATACATATTCTCAGCCAAAAATTGCAACCAATAAACACCCATATATTCAGTATCCACATTAACATTCTTTTACCAACAATGGATACATCAATGACTTACAATCATATGAATAAAGAGCTCTTCAATATAGTCCCTTCTTGAGTAAAGAGTGATTCTTTCCAAAAATAGACTTTATCATAGGGTTTCTGGGAAAATTTTCTGACTAATTGTAAATTGCAATTTTTCCACTTTTCTAAAAATTAAGGGTGTAGATATTTTACAGTGCAGGTTCTTACTGAGTATAATATGCTCAGTAAGTGGATGGTGGTGCATAGGCCATTATCAGTGGATGCTGTTTATTATCCTATTAAGACATACTTTCCTCTTCACTCATTGGAAGAAAAATATTGATGCAATTTTTCAGATTTAAAACTTTAACAAATATTCTAAGAGAACTGAAGTTTTTTTTCTGGTGTATAATACATCCAAAGAAGGGATTTAGAGTCAATTCAATCTAATCTCAGAGCAGAGAGACTTAGTACTCTGGCTTTATTGGAATAGTCTTCAATGAATTATCTCTCCTTAACCACCATTACCATGACAAATCTAATTTTAAATAATGATGTGACATTTTCCATGTTAAGAGTTTCTAAATTAGAAGTTATAAAAGTAAAAACCAAAATTAACTTGTCAGGATATTTAACCTGAAAAATAGTTCAGGCTTGCCATTATACGTTGGAAATATATATCTTGGTTGTAACTTCCAAGATATATTTATGTTCATTCATTTTAATATGCTATTATTATTATTTTTATCATTAAATTTAAATATCACATTCCATGGTAGTTATGTCTAATATCTTAATTATTTTTCATTTTAATGGTAATGATTCAAGTCTTTATTCATTATTCATGGATGATGCAATTTTTATAAAACTTGACCTAAACTATTACCATAATAATAAAAATTCCAGGGACGTACCTAAAAGTTTTGATGTAATTTTGATATAATGCTAATTATGTATGTGTATATGCAGGCATGTAAGTGTTTAATATAATATAAATATAAATAAAATCAGACTAATCATGCAGATTAGTGTAGCTGTTTCCTGAGGAGAAAATTGCCTTTTTTAATTTATAAACTCACTACAGAACTTTGTTTTTTTATTTTTTTATTTTATATATATATTTTAAAGGTGCTTAGATTACCTAGATATTACACAGAAATTACAGAGATTCCCATTCCCCACCTTCCACACCTCCAACATCCCACACAAACATCCTTCATCAATGTGGCACATCACATGTAATGGATATACACATCCTGGGGCCTTGCCACCAAGCATAGACCACAGTTCACATCGTAGACCACACTCTCTCCCACACAGTTCTGCATGGTATATGCTGATGTAAAATGGTCTACATCTGTCGCCGCAACGCCACTCAGGACAACTCCCGAAAAAGCCCCTGTTTTTCAACTGCCCTTCCCCTCCCTGCCCTGAAAGCATCCAGTGGCCACTGGCTCCACCTCACTGTTATAATTTCTTCCATTGCATGAATCACAATATGTCTACAACAGAATACCATTAAGTCCACTCTAGTCCATAGCTCTTCCTCCAATCCTGAAGGGACTGGGATGGTGATGTCCACTCCACCTCCAAGTGAGAGAGGGCTTATATCCCATGGATACGGTGGATGGGATTATCCTGCCTGCAGTTGCAGGCCCTCTCCATTCCCTGGGATGGCCATTGCCCATCGTTGTCTCCTCACCAGGTGACTTGGATGAGTCCATTGAGCTGTAGGGTAGGAGTTGCAGCTCCACCAAGATTCCACGCACACCTCGCACATAGGTAGGCCAGAGGCGCCAGACTCTGGAAGTACACCTAAAAACTCCAGCATCACATATAGGTTTGAATAGAAGGGACTGTTGGACCATGTGCAGGGAGGACTTATTTGAGTCCAATTCTGTCACTCTCAGGAGCACAGATTCCAAAATAGAGCCCACTGATAAGCCATCAATCTCTGGGGCTATTCCCCCTTCTATAGGACCTGGGTGTCCCCAGAGCCCTCAGGAGCCCCTCTGTGTGGGGTGATATCCACTTTGCTCACTACAGAACTTTTAATAATGTATTTTAGTTTCTTGAAATAAGAATAGAACTCTCAGTATAACCAGAGACAATATATCACATGAAATAATTATAGAGTATTTGATATTTTATCTGTTTTATAATTCATCTATTTTCTTAAGAGAAAATACTTTAATGGTTGCATTAATTAGTTTTTCTATCCCTTTAAAAAATTGTAGATTAAGGAGAAACACCTCAGTGACAGTAGAAAACTACTTATCCTATTGAGTTTCAATTTCATTATCAGTAAACCATATAAAATGAAGCTTGTTGTAACAATTAAAAAGATAAGGATAGTTTTATTTAAAATTATCAGTATGCTTGGCACACAGGGACAATCAATAAAAATCAGTTCACCTTACTATTTTAAAATCATAATCTGCTCTTCACCTTGGTAAAGAATAGACCAGGAGTGTTTGTTGTACCAGATCACTATGAATTGGACAAGATGGTCACTGATATCTGCCTGGTCTCTCCTTTCTCTCTGGGTTTCCAGTCTTCTCTCTCTCCCCTGGCTATCTCTCAGGGCTTCCTATGTCAGTCTGGGACATCTTCCCAAGGTCAGCTGTAAACTAACAGGCAAATGATCCATCTCTCCCTGGTGCCCCAGGATCAAACATGACAAAGCTGTCTCTCTCCTGGTTAGGGCTTATTTCTCAGGGCTTCCTATATCAGCTGCAAACTATTAGGCAAATGGCTCATCTCTTCCTGGGGGCTTAGTTGGTTGAGTCTTCTCCTTTTTGTCACACGACGAAGTTTTCTCCTTTTCTTCAAAGTTTTCTTGAGTGAATGTCCATTTATATCAGCTCACCAAGGGGGTGGGGACTCAACCTGTGTCATGCTTTACTGATGTGATCAAATCAAAGCCCTAATATTAACAAATAATTTAATCAAAGACATTTCAGCTGAATCAAATGCAAAGGGTATCACACCCAGAGGAATAGTTTACAACATAATCTTTCTCATTTTGTGACTCATAAATATACTCAAACTCCCACCATGATCTAATCCAAAGTTCCCTTAACTGAATCTAATGTAATCAAAGTGCCACACATGCACAGGAATGGACCAGTTCCAAAACCATGATTTGATGAAATTCAGAAAAGAACTTCAAACTGTCACAATAGAGAACAGAAATCTACCATATATTTTTGTCCTTTTTGTGTTTTGTTTTATTGTACAAAATCTGTCCCTATTTTACCAGTTATTTCAAAGTGGAAATGAACTATTTGAAGTGCCCAGCAAAATATCTACATGCATTTCTTAAGCATTAAAAATTTTTACTTTATTAATGAAGTCTCCAAGTATTGCTGCTGTCATCTTTAAGAGGCTGATACAGTCAATCAGGCATTTTAAGCCAAATCTTCTATTTAATTATCAGGGGTAACAAACTCTCTATATTCTTAGCTGCTTGGCTAAATTTATTTTTCCCCCTGGTTTTCCTCCAGCTGCCCTTAGACTTCACCCCGCTGCCTATTATCACCACTGTCAGTGGGATAACCCATCATCTAATGACTGGGAATAGTAAGTCTCCTTTATATCACACTGATCTGTTCTCACTTATTTTTCTATTCATCCCCTCATTTTGGAAGAAAAGTGTCTTCTGCCTACATAAAAATGTAGTGCAGTATTGTACATTGGAAACACACATAATATTGTTTACTAAAACTTAATTTATCTATTATTAAGTGGTGGTAGCCTGTTCAGGATCCCATTAAGTTATGTCATGTAGAACCAGGATTTTGCCAGTTCTTCAGAGCCTTCATCTAAAAACATTGCTCAATTAATGTAGTGGTTAGTTTTTCCCAAAGTACACTACTGATATTCAAGCTAAGCTTTATGCCTTTTTCTTGATCTGAGGACTTGCTTTCTCTATTATACCTCTATCTTCTGCAGTTTAAACATGAACATTTATATAATCTTAATAAATTCAGCAAAGGAGTTGCTGCCAATAATGTATAACTATGAAGGTTCTATGTAAGATATACTGAAAGCTTGTATTTTACTAGAAATCACTGGTATTATAAAACAATTAAAATGCAATGCAGTGAAGTGTGTAGTAAGCACAGTTTTCAGGAAATAGGTAGCATTTAGCTTTTCAATGTCAATTGTAATAGGATCAGTATCCTGCATTGTTCCTATCCAAAAATATTTTCATATAATCCTCATTTATTTGAGATTCATTCTAATTTTTCTCATCTTAGACTGCATACATCCTGAAAGGGTGGTTGATGTTTTCTACCATCCAATTTATTTCAATCATAAACCCACAATTACTGTCTGCCATGAGGTCAGCCAAACAGCAAACAAAGAAAATATAAAATAGAAGTTTGTAAATGACCTTTTATTATCCAAGGTCAATGTGAGCCTTCCCTGAGAACTTTCCTTGGGATTTACAACAAATATCTGCTTTTTTCTTTATTAAGATATTCTCTACTTGGCTTGCAATTCTCTAGACCACTGGTTCTCAATGTGTGCTCCCAGGCTCAACATCATCAGCATCACCTGGGAACTTGCTAGAAATGCAGATTCTCAGGTACCAAACAAGACCTACAGAAACAGAAACTTCAGAGAGATTCTTGGTGAGATGTGTTTTCATGATTACTCTAGTAATTATGATGCATGTTGGAGCTTGAAAACCACTGTCTTAGAATATCCTAGTTTGCATCTAATTATTTATAAAATGTTTTTGCTGGCTTTACTGGCACCTTTTTGCATTTTATCTCTTAAATTCAGTATTCCACCAAATAATTTTTTTCTTCTATTCTACCTCTAAACTCTCCTTGGAACAGTTCAGCAATCAAAGTAAGTTCACAGTTTGCCATTAAGATTTTATTAATTTTGGTTAATTCTCCAATCCACTGCCATGAAGAACTTAAAAATACCCATCCCAAGAGAGAAGTTCTTTTCATACCCCTAATACTAGGCCTCTCATCCAGGCCCTAGACCAGGCCAGAGTAAGTTTCCAAGGTGCACTACACAAGAGAGATTTATAGAAATACTTGCAAGGCTCTCAATGCAAATAAGGAAGCCACCACAATGAACTATTGGAAGTCAGCCACTATACACAACATTGCAAGTTATGTTAGTAAATCCTGAGAAAGCATGGAACAAGCTACATCAATTTTGGGAAAATATTTGGCTGGACTGCATGAAAAATTTCAAAGGCTTTGAAAGTGTTACAGAAAATATAAAGAATGATGTTAAGAACATACTGTGTATTGTATGGCAAGTAAGTGGAGAAAACTTTTATGTCATGAAGGAAGAAGAGATGGAAGAAATTTTGGCAGAGTACACAATAAAACCCACCAGTGAAGACATGGACAAATTGGCAAAACAAGGCCTCAGAAACAGTAATGACAAGGATGGTGATAAAAATTAGCCTAAGACTCCAAGAACTGTTCTTCTCATAGTGGCCAAATATTGGAATGGAAATGTGCCTTGGAAAATTTTTCAAGGAAGAATGTGACCCTATGCTTGAATGCAGCCTTAAATTTAAGCATCCAATCATGGCTGAATTTACCCTTTATGCCAAGAATTGAGGTGATAAGCTAAGCCGACAAGGCTGACACAATTTTTCAAGCCAGTTCAGGGGGGAAAATCACCAATGCAATTGATGAGTCATGAAAGCCAAACTCTGAGGTAGAATTCCCAGATGTCAGCATGCTGTCCTTGTCAACATCTTCCTTTCCTGTAGATAAGTTTCTCCAACCTCTCCTTTGGTTTCCATAGGGCAATCCAAGGTCAGGAGGTTTAACCACACAGTGCACTGCCCCATCACACATCAAAAGTAAGATTTTACTTTATGATTTTAGAAAATGTTAGTTGCTTATTCTTTAATTTTTTCAGGACTTTATTAACATTACTCTACTGTATGTGTTTCTCATGAGCACTGTATATGTATACTGTATGTGAGAGAGAGAGTAGTAATATCAGTAGATTACATAAAAGTGCTGTAATTGAAATATTGCTCTATTATAAAGAAATAATGCATAAAATTATTTATTTATAAGAAATATATGAGGTGCCTTTAAAAAGAAACATGTAAAACAAGGTTATGTATTGATAGGTGACCAGAGGCTTCCAGGAATCTAACATTATATTTCCCCTAGGAGCAATGGTTTTGTATTTGCTAATTTGGAATTATATAGAACATTAACTACCACAAATAATGAGAATCAACTCTATGTAGAAAAATTAATCTTTAAGGGTTATGACATTTATAATCTGCTGCAATCAAGAATAGTACATTACAAAATAAGTCCATTTCATCATACAAGCAATGGTATGTTTCCTTATTCATAGATATAGGCATTATTACTGTAATTCTTTGAATTAAAAAGGAAATTACTCTACCTGTTTCAAACTATTTATTTTTTAAAAGGCTTCCATTTCCTAAATTACATTCTGAAGTTGAAAATGGCAGTGTTCAAGAGCTTCTTACTCCCTTTAGTACAGCTGCATGGACTTGAAAATATAGGGTCAGGACTGGGATCAAGCCTTCTGACTTTAATGCCATTCTTCTTTCTACAATTGTCATTTTGCCATCTTTGACTTCAAATAGCCTCGTGATTCTCCATATCCAGCTTTCATCATGGGAGAAGTGGGCTCACATGTTACTCACAAAGATTCTAATTTAATTCTAATAACCTTAGAATATGAAATAGAGGTAGGATAGGCCTATGACTTTAGCAGCTAGGCACATCATCTGTTAGGTCAGAAACTAACCACAAAGGAATATGAGGATACTGTTACCCATTAAAACAGGAGACATGCTTACATGAGGAAAAAGAAAATTCTTATGGTGAACCAGTAATAAAGTCATCAAATAAGAATTTACTAAGTATAATTTGCATTTCAACTCCTTTTTTGGCAATCTGTAAGTATACATTATAAATACATATAAATAACTAAATTTTCTAAATAGCAGGTAGCCTTTACTTAACAATCTCATATTTTCTCTGCAAATAATAGAGTTGACAAAAAAGAAACCTACTTCGTTATATATTTGTTTGAATGGATTCTTCTCAACATGTTTGAATATACAGTGAAAGGATTCCAAGAAATGAAAAATTTCAGCAATAATGGAGGAGTTCTATAACTTGTGAACATGTATCACAAGAAATCAGGTTAACTTCTGCTTCATCTGTGGAAACACTGTATTTTCTACCACATTGGTAACTCGGTGAAATACAGTGATCATCTGAAAAAAAAAAAAAAAACACACACCAACTTTAAATACTTACAAGCAACTACTTCATTGACATCTTTTTAAAAATGCAGATTTTATTCTATAGAAATTGCAAAACAAAAGAAAGAAGCAAAATAAAGATAAAATGTATATAAACGGAAACTAGAAAATCTGTCTTAAAAGGAGCAGTGTTTCTAAGAACTATCTACCAAGAAATCTTTATCTGTAGAGGAGATGGATGGAAAAGAATCAATAACCCAAAGCTCTTGGGAGGAAAGGGAATGCTCAGCAGCACCCAATGAATTTTATTTGAAGTCTTCTGTTTTCTTAAAATTATATAAAGTTTACATTATCCTCAATGTATGTGTCTCAAATATTACAGCTAATGATAAAAGAAAGCAAAGCCCTAATTGTCTTACTGTTAAGGACCATGATGCTTTTGTCTGGAGTATATTCATTTAGAGAAAAACAGTAAACTCTGCTATTTACCAAGTTGGTATTTGTATACTTCCTGTTCTGGTATCACACTAGTTCAAAGATCCTAACTCAAATATATAAACACAACATGAGGGCGTTTTTGCTCTGTATGTGTTTTTATATATTTGTTTGGTATATACCATTATTTATGAGCCAAAAGGTCATCCTCCCTTGCCATAGTTGTAACTTTTCTGTAATCCAAAACCTCCCCAAAAACAAAAACATTTTTTTACATTGTACCTTTTATCACCATAAGATCTGTTATCTTTTATGTATATTTACAATTTCTTCTTTATGCTCCCTCAGTGTCTTACTTTTTTCATTTTATTTTCAAAGAAGCTTTAAGTTACAGAGAGGTCACATTAAAAATATAGAGGATTTCCAAGTACCACAACCCCTGTGCCTCTCACATTTTCCCCTATTAGTAACATCTCATAAGAGTATGGTATATTTGTTACAATTGATAAAGAAATATTGAAGCTACTAACCGTGGTCAATGGTTTACACACATTCTTTAATATAATTTACATCAATGTTCAAAATCACTCATGATATTCCCACTAAACTGAGGGATATGACCTGCAGAGAGCTTAATGATTTAGCCCAGGTCACACCACATATACAAGGTAGAGCCAGCATTTGAACCCAGATGGCCTCACTCTAAACCCCAGGATCCTGTTCATTATTATTTTGGACCTAGATCATTATTGTGGACCTAGATTCCAGGATAATATTATAAAAAAAAAAAAAAAACAACTATTGAAGAGGTGACACACTGACCTTTTCAGTACAGGGGCTTCTCCTTATTTAGCTGACCTCAAATACCAACGTTTTTATTCCCCAAGTTAATGGGATACACAAAGTTCTAGCAGCTTCCAAATGCATGGCTTTGTGGAAGACCCTCCTACCTCTTCTCATGAGCTTCCAGAAAATAAACTAATAGCTAATTCTCTTAAACTCTTCCTTTGTCCACCTTACACGTTACCTCTTCGGAGCTTCACAGCAGACCTATTATCCCCACTTTAAAGATGATAAAAATGAATGATAAAATGAAGTGAAGAAATCTGATTAGGATGGCAGAACAAAGTAGGTAGCAGAATGGGGTCAGACCAAGGACTGATCTTAGCTGGGTTCATTCAACTGCAGTACATGCCCTTAAACACAATCTCACCAAGACAGAGTAGACTAAGTAACAAGAACTGCTGTTTTGTGCTTCCTCCCTATTTTAAAATCATCCTCCTTGAGTTGGGTTAGTAAATACCCTGGAGATACAACAAAATTAACCACCATATTTGTCCTTAGTCTGAAAGAGTCTTTATTGGAATAAGTTCATTTATTTCCACAGCTGCAAGGAAATCTCAAAAGGCACAGGTTATTCCAGCTTTGTACTTCAGGCCAGCATTTCTAAGCATTATGTCTGGAGATATAAACTGCCTCATTGTTTTGAGATTCACATATCTAATTGTGAGTGAGGCTAAATAAAATTTAAAAACTGTATGCACCATTTTTTATGTATCATGTCCTTTCATAATTTTTCACCATTTTCATTGTTTTTTTTTTTTAGGGGAGAGCGCAAACGCAGTCCCCCACTACCACAAATTATGCAGTCGAGTTTCCTGCATTTGGGGAAATCGCAGGGGTCAGCACATCCGGAGTGCAATGGATAAGCCTCGCCCTGGGAAAACCACCTTCGTGATCATGGTATCTCCCCTGCCAGGTAAGTATTTCATTGGTTTTTATTGCTTTCTTTAAGCTCCTCTGTATCAAGAAATTTAGACTCTCTCCATCTCATACATATCATATTTAAAAATGTTTTTATTTTATATGTTGGAATATTTTGTTCACAAGATTTTATTTAATGTAGGTCAAATATAATTTCCATTTCCATTATGCCTTCTGGCTCTGGAGACCTGCTTGGAAAAGTTGGTCTTTCCTTCACTGAATTTTGGGTCTTGATATCTAAGAACCAAGATATAACTTTCTAATTTTTCCAAGGCCCAAGTCTTTGTCTACAAATCACTTAGAATTTTTTTTCCATAGCAGACCTGTACAATTCTTTGTTTCTTTTCCAAAGGATTTAACCATTCATTTAAAATCTAGTTTGGATCCATTCCTCCATTATTCTCTGTAGATATTAGTGACTTAATTAAATATATATTTCAATTGCTTCTTTCATTTGGTTTTTGTAAGAGTGAATTATTTCTGTTATTGATGAAATAAGTTATTTTTAGTTATGCCAGTATGTAATTATAATCATGTAAAGAAAAAGACAATGTTGTACCTTTCAATTTTCAAACCTGATATTTATTTCATATATTCAATTTTACTAACAAACACAGAATAATATTGTATACCAAATAAACTATTCTTATATCTGTTTTGTAGGAAATACATGTCATGTTCACCCTTTAACTTCATGCACATTTGACTATTGGTAAATATAGTGTTAAACTATTAAACTATTAATAGTGAAATGTACTAACTGACCACCTATGATTAAAATAAATGTGTTCCTTGGAATGAACCAGTTTTTCATGGTTTATAGGTTTTTGGGTAACAGTTAATATTGTTTTAGTTATGTATGTTTCCTTCATAGACGTAAATATAAGGGTACTTGTATAGTTTTTTCTTAGTATTTAATAAATCATAATTGACATTTATATCATATATATATATATATATATTACTGAATAAAAAAAGAGGAAATAATATTAGTCCCATACCCATATGATCCTGTTACATAAATCATGCATATGCTTTGGGTTTTATTTTTAATTTTTTTTTTATCAAAACAAAACAGAAAAGTTCCAAATGAGAAGTGATATCCTGCTATTAGCTCCCAGTCTCTTTCCCCCAAAGTACTACTATAGGCTAGAACATGGATAAACCTTGAAAACATTATGCTTAATGATAAAAGCCAAATATTATGATCAGTGACAAAAGGCTGCATATAATATGTTTTCTGTTAAACTAAATTGTCCCATACAGGCAAACCAATAGAGACAGAAAATAGAAAATTGGTTTCCAAAGGGCTGGAAGGATGGGAGTGGGGAGTGACTGATAATACTTGGAGTTTCTTTGGGGGTGATGAAAATATTCTAAAATTAGAGAGTAATCATGGTTGCACAATTCTCTAAATGTACTAAAACCCACTGAATTGCACTTTCAAAGCAAATGAATGGTATGAAAATTGTATCTCAATAAATTTGTTATATTAAAACAAAAACAAAATCATCACCACAATCATCACTGTATCTTGTGCATAATTCCAAACTGATGCACTGATCAACATAATTTTTATATGGTAGTTATTTACAGTCATTTTTCCCCAATAGTAAAAAATATTCTCATTAAGTATGTGTTTATTTAACCAGTTCTCATACTAAAAAAAAAAATTGCTATTTCTATTTGTGTCATTTCTGTCACAGTATTTTTTAAAAACAATCATGTAAAAAACAAAACAAAACAAACAAAAAAAAACAATCATGCAAAGGACATGAGAGTATATGTAACATAGCTACACAATCCTAAATTTATTTATAAATTACATCAGTGGGTGTGTTAAGAGACATGAATATTTGGATATATATTGAAACATTGCCTCATCTAAATATATCACCTATTTATATTTATTGATGATAGAAAAGAATCTAATCAACTTCATTGTCATATTTTGTGCAATTTCCTCATATATTTATATATTCTGTTTTTGTTTTCTCTTGTGTGTGCTTTCACTATTAGCATGGAAGAATTTTTTATCTATTTTAATTTGTCCGGTAGGTGAATTTGTATTTTGCTTATATAGGCCTTTAGTTCTTGATTAATAAATTTTAAGTAATATCCTCACTATAAAAAAACGAAATACTAGTACACCTAAATTTCCTGCCACCTCATCTCTTTATCAAAAACTATCCTGATTTCTTTCTAAATTTACATTACAATTCCTCTAATTATTCTAGTGGTGGTTACTATATTCAACACAAATTCTTAAATATTTGAGGTATTTGACTGAAAATTAACAAATCCGATTTTTCCTAAGTGTTACAGAATTGAGTAGGAAATTTATAATCTTTCCAGAACACTTTTGTTCTGCTTTTGTGTCCATAGAAATATTTTTAGTTTTGTAAATTTAACACTTTTCACCAAAATATGTCTTTTTTTTTTTTTTAACCAATCTTTATCATCTGTTTACAGGAATACAATGTACATATTACATCTGTCAATTCAGGTTTTGGTGTCAAGAAAAGTGTTTTACTATTTGTATTAGTCAGCCAAAGGGGTGCTAATGTGAAATATCAAAAATGGGTTGGTCTTTATAAAGGGTATTTATTTGGGGTATAAGTCCACAGATACCAGGCCATAAAGCATTAAGTTTCTTCTCTCACCACAGTCCATTGCCATGTGTTAGAGCAAGACAGCTGCCGGCATTTGCCAGGGTTCAGGCTTCTGGGGTTCCTCTCTTCCCGGGGCTGCGTTTCTCTCTGGGCTTAGCTCCTGTTTTCTCCACGAGGTCAGCTGCAGACGATCAGGCGAACGGCTTGCTTCTCTTCCCCTGGGGCCTTCTTTCCAACATCAAAACTGCTTCGCTAAAGACTACTTCAACTGTCCTTTGCCTTGCCTTTAATATTCAATTCTCCACCCACCAAGGGGTGGGGCTCAACGCCCTAATCCTAACCTAATCATGCCCAGATTAACAGATCAGTTTACAAGCATGATCCAACTATATTTTTGGAATTCATAATTACATCAAATTCCCCAACGGTTACA
>JAKSZT010053804.1:860009-893072 GCA_026826555.1 Tolypeutes matacus | reverse complement strand
CTATATTTTTGGAATTCATAATTACATCAAATTCCCCAACGGTTACACTATTATTTCTATGAAATTACTTTTTCTTCATTTTCTTCTGTTCTCTTCTTCAGAAAAAAAATGTGTTAAATGGGATACCATTGTCTATCTTCTATTTTTATTAGTATCCTTCTTATCACCTTTATAGCAAGCCTTGGTTGACCACGTTTATCTGTAGATCTACTGACCTTTGGCAAAAGTGTGGAATCTACTTAGCAGAAGATAAAATGATTCTTTTTCATCATGGGTTTGTGTGTTTTTCAGAGCAGGATGTATAAACCTGTCTGCATAGTTTTTTAGTTAAAAGTGGACTTTTGATTTGCACCTGGTTTGGTGAAGCCTGGTGGGGAGGAGGATTTGATGATGGAGCCTGGCCACATAAGTAGAATGTTCCTACATGACAGCTCACAATAAGAGATGCAAATTCCTCAGAAGACTTTGGTCTTCGTGGACTGACATGTATATGTTGATGGTGGTTTGAGACCTGAAGACACAGTGTTTTCTCTGTGACCTAGGGTGGTGTGAGGACAAAAATGTTTATGCACTATGTTGCCAGACCCTTGCAATGCATATTGTTCTCCCACTATAGTTTGCAATCTCATTTCTTTGTTGCTCTTCCCTGAGACTAAACTGCTTGAGTCCTTTGAGTTCCTTTCAACAATTATACTCTTAAGGTAAATAATTTGTAATGAACCTATGATTTAATAATCCCACTGTTTTTTGCTTTTTTCCCCCTCAAATCTAAAAGTGTCCATGCCTGTATTTTCAGCATCAATTTGCAATTTCAAATAACTTTCACCACTGTAATATGTTCATGGATTTATTTTACAATTATTTCATGACCATTGACAGATTAAGTTTAAATTGTTTGAAATATATTTTCATCTCTCCTTTATTCCACATAATTCATTCCTTTCAAACTGCTTTACCTACAACTTACTCTTTCTGTCTGCTTTACTCACAAGCAGGGATTCTTAACAAGGGGTCCTTGAGCTTGAATTGAAATTCAAAAACATTTTTCTTGTGGGGTCATTTTGGTGTGGGTGTGATATATTTATTAAATAATACACAGTATAGTATGGGCTTAGTAAAGGATCTGTGGTTTCATCTGACTGACAAAGGAGTCCATGGAACAAGAAAGGTTAAGAACCCCTGCTCACAAGGAAAAATCCAAAGCTTTGTCTATTCTGTGCCTATCCTCACTTCTGAACATGGTTTCAAAGAAGGTATGATCTTAAAGTTTGGTTTCACTTCAATTTATGATCTAAAATGCAAGGATGCTATCAATAATAGCCCTTGATCTATTGGATTGTTTCTTTCCCTCTCAAACTCCAGCAGCCCTTCCACTGCATTGTTGGTTTGTAAATACTGCACTAATATTATTATTATTTTTAATTTATTTATTTTTTATTGTGGGTAAAAATCAAATTTTTCACAACACATACCAATATTTGTAAAATGATATATAAATATATATGCATACATGCGCATTTGCTTACAAAAATATATATATTTATTTTAAGAGGTGCTTAGATTACCTAAATATTACACAGAACCTACAGGGATTCCCATGTTCCCCACCTCCCACACCTCCCACCACATCCCACACAATCATCTCTCACAAGTGTGGCCCATCACCTTCAATGGACTTACACATCCTGGGGCCTTGCCACCAACCATAGACCACAGTTCACACCGTAGACAAAACTCTCTCCCACACAGTTCTGAGTAGTGTTTGCTGTTTTAAAATGGCCTACATCCGTTGCCACAAAGGTACTCAGGACAACCTCCAAATCCCAAAGAAGCCCCTGTATTTCAACTGCTCGTCTCCTCCCTGCCCCAAAAGTTTCTAGTGGCCACTGGCTCCACCTCATTGTTATAATTTCTTCCATTGCTAGAATCACCATATGTGTACAACAGAATACCATCTAGTCTACTCTAGTCCATAGTTCTTCCCCCAATGCTGAGGGGACTGGGATGGTGATGTCTACTCCACCTCCAAGTGAGACAGGGCTTATATCCCATGGATACGGTGGATGGGATTATCCTGGCTGCAGATGCAGGCCCTCTCCATTCCCTGGGATGGCCGATGCCCATCATTGTCTCCTCACCAGGTGACTTGGATGAGTCCATTGAGCTGTAGGGTAGGAGTTGCAGCTCCACCGAGATTCCACGCACAGCTGGCACATAGGTAGGCCAGAGGCTCCAGTCTCTGGAAGTATACCTAAAAACTCCAGCATCACATATAGGTTTGAATAGAAGGGACTGATGAACCATGTGCAGGGAGGACTTATTTGAGTCCAATTCTGTCACTCTCAGGAGCACAGATTCCAAAATAGAGCCCACTGATAAGGCATCAGTCTCTGGGGCTATCCCCACTTATATAGGACCTGGGTGTCTCCAGAGCCATCAGGAGCCACTCTGTGTGGGGTGATATGCATTTTGGTGTTCTATGAGATCCTACTGAGGTGTGCATAAGTGTTACCTCTGGGATGACCTCCCAACTGTCTTTGAAGTCTCTTAGCCACTTTAACTCATTTGTCTTTACCTTTTCACCCTTTTATTCAAGGTCTTTTTCCAGTCATGTTGCCAGTTGGCACTTGGTATTAATCCCTCGTTTCCAGGGAGGCTCATCCCCGGGAGTCATGTCCCACGTTGGGGGGAAGGTAATGCGATCATATACTGAGTTTGGCTTAGAGAGAGGCCACATTTGAGCAACAAGGAGGCTCTCAGGTGGCAACCCTTAGGCACTCCAGAACAGTAAGCTAAGTTTCAGTTACAAAAGCAAAGACTCATAAGGGTAGTCATCAATAAAAAGAACTCATCAGTGGGCCATCCTCTTTTGACAGACACTCTCCCTGCACTCAGAGGACTGTTGCTACTCCCTTGGAGACTGTGGCAGAGCTCTCCAGGCTAGGAATTCAGATTCCCTCATTTATTGAGTGATTGTCCACCAACCATGACCATACCCCATCCTTTGATCTTTTGAACAAGTTTGTATATCTTTCATGTATATTCAGATGAACTTACTCCCATGAATACCCCCTCCCAGACACCCCCCACCAATAATCCCCTGCAGTACCCATTGTAACCCTTCTGTGATCTAAATCTTCCATGAACATGTAGCCCATATAATAATCAAATACACTTAATAGGAAAAAGAAACAACAATGATAAGCTTACATGCAAGAGACAAACATAAGGAAACTCAGGAAAAAAACAAACAAAAAAATATCAAACAAAAAACAAAACAAAATATAATTAGCAGATTGGGACATTCAAAAAAATGGAAAAAGATGCAAAAGAAATGCCTTTAAAAAAAAAAAAATATATATATATATATATATTCGTTTTTTCCTTTTATCACTGTGTTACTGGATGTCCGGTGTGCCGTGACACCTTCCCCCTCTCAATCCCCAGTGTCTCCCAAATTTTCATTTAATTTTCAAAGATGTTTTAGGTCACAGCAAAGTCATACACGGAATACCAGAGACTCCCAGATACCAAACCACCCCCGCTTCCCCACCCCATATTAAACCCCTTCTTCTTTTTTTTTTTTTTTTTTGGATGTTAGCATTGTTATAACTGTTATACAGATAGCAAAATATAGCAACTAAATATTGTCAATGATTTACAGTATAGTTTACAATTTAGATGATACAGTTTAATATGTTTTTATAGTATTTACCAAGTCCTGTTTCCATTGCTGTAAGGTAATGAAAAACCTTTCCCATGACCACTAAATACCCCATTAGATCTCAACTGTTCCTTCCTCCCCACCCCCCTCAATTTTCCCATAATGGAAGCATGGGAATGTTATGAGCCTGTCACCAGTTAGCTGGTACAACACTATGTGGAATGGTGCCCTACTGGACTCAATGTTAGTCTACGCTACCTGCAAATTGAACAGTCTAGAGTGGTCATGGCCAGACTAGCTTTGGTCATGAGCTAACTCATGTTGTTGAAACCATACATAACTTCCCATCTCTGCAACCATGATAACTTTGTGAATTAGTCCATTGTTCAATGAAAGGAATACCTGGGAAATGGAGTTGATTGGCATGCAAAGAATGGTGATCCT
The DNA here is from genome assembly GCA_026826555.1 of Tolypeutes matacus. Taxonomy (NCBI): domain Eukaryota; kingdom Metazoa; phylum Chordata; class Mammalia; order Cingulata; family Chlamyphoridae; genus Tolypeutes; species Tolypeutes matacus. The sequence continues at coordinate 888,964 of JAKSZT010053804.1, read as the reverse complement.
ATACATTTCATTATTAAATTTTACATTGGAAAATTTCTTCACATATTTTTGCACACACACACAAAATCTATCCACATACCTCCCCTCAGATTGCATGTCAACATTTTTTCCTGCATGGTCCTTCAAAATCTTTGATCACCCAGCTGAATGAATAAGTCAGCCATCACATGTCTGGACATTTTTCCTTCCAATTAAAATGAACATCCAGGTGTACTGCATGAATTATGCCCACTGGGAGGATTTTACTTCACCACTGTCCTCCAGGGACTTCCAAGAAAGAAGCTGTAGAATTGCAGCTGTCCACTTGCCTGTGATATGTACATACAGCACAGAATTATCATAAAAAATGCCCAAGTTTTTCCTTCCTCAGTCAACAAATCATAGGAAATTCTCCAAAAGGCCACAAGTGTGGGCAGGTAGAAGATAGAAGCTAAGAGGCAAGAGTGGGGTCCATGAGCATTTGAGGTACTTCTTCCTGTAATATGCTTGTGCCTTCAAGGACTTCAGAGCCTGCATGAACCTGATTTTGTTTATACCACATACTTGAAAGTGAAGTATCAACCTTTTATAATGTAGATGATGTTATCTAAAGGCTAAGAGAGATTGGATCATAATGTTGGATTTTTCATGTAAGAACTTCACACTCTAATGAAGAATGCCAAGAGGGCACCCCCTTTCATCAGGACCATGAGGAATAAATTTGGGAGAGAAACTCTATTATTCTTGAAGAGCTCTATGGTTGTTATTTCTATAATTCAGACATTACTGTGGGAACTGCTGTCACTGAACTTGGATCCTTAAACACAATGGGGATGGTCAGATCCTAGGTTGACAGAAGCCAAGTTCCAGCACTTAATCCTCAAAGAAAAGGTAGGTGTGGCTACCAAAACGGACGGCATAGTCAAAGCAGTAATAAAAATAGTTTAACTCACAGAGAACTATGGCATTAGCTAGTTGATCATAGGGTACCAGATGAAATAGATGGACAGTCTACTACATTCTTATTTTATCTGTATAAGCAGAAGAGTTCTAGGTCAAGTGAACAAAAACCTAAATTCAATTACAAAAAAAAAAAGTCATGACCCCTCAATCAATCCCCAGACTTGAGGAAGTTTACAGACTCACAATCCCTTAAATGAAAGAGAGGCTACATTATCAAAAATGTGTAGTGTTAATCTTCCTTCCAGCCTTCCTTAAAGGGACTTATGGTGTTTTACCAGGGTAACTGTACATTGGGCACAAGGAAATTATCAAATATTTGGGTGATTACTAGACACTGGTTGCAAACTGATATTAATTCCCAGGAACATACAATGTCACTGTGGTCCACCAGTCAGAGAAGATGCTTATCTTCATAAATCTATCAATCGAGTTTTATTTCTGGTTTGTCTCACATGGCTCCAGTGTTTCCCTCAATCAATTATTTAATTAAATCCCCAGTTCGAGAATGCATAATTGGAAGAGATATACTTAGCAACTGGCACAATCACCATATTGGTTCAGTGACCTGAAGAGTAAGGTTTGTTAAGGTAGTTATTCAAATTACTTAAGTTGGATTTTAAAGTTGGGGCCAAGAGGAGGTCAGTTTTAACAAAACTGGTAACTGAGGTAAAAATAAGTGAGAAAAGATAGTTATTCACAGGTCTCAGAAAGATAAGGATGTGCTGAGATGATGATGGGAAGCACAATTAGCTTGCGTGGTTCAATTGGCTACCGGGTATAAACAAGCAAAGCAAGAGGGACACATGTGCTTGTGGCTTTATTGAGGTCCAGAGGTGGAGGTGAGATTTCCCATGGAAGTCAAAGATTGGTTTGTTTAAAGCAAACATGTACAAAAAGGGAAAGAGACTGGGAGTCCAAGGAGGTGTGATAAGCATATCATTTGTTATTAGTGTGGGTTTTAAGTGATGCATTTGGGTAGTGTGGTAGGTGGTTACAGATGAGGGTTTTGGTTCTGGGGATGTTTATGTCCCAGGGCTAGAAATCTGTTTAATAACTAGGCCAATTTTCAATTTTGAGACAAGTGTCTTAGCTAAAGCTAAAGTTAGGATGATTGTTGAGGCAACACAGAAAGCATTTGATAGTTATAATAAATATAGGAATGGCCAAGTAGAAGCCATTAGAACTACCTCTACCTAGCAAAATATCAAACCTAAAACAATATTGTTATCTAAGGGGATTTCAGAGATTAGTGCCACCATCAAGAACTTGAAGGAAGTTAGAGTAATTATTTCCACCACCTCATCAAAAACTTCTTCTATTTGGTCTGTGGACAAAGCAGATGAATCTAAGAGGTTGACAGGGGATCATCATAAACTTAACAATGTGGTGACTCTCATTGCAGCTCTTTACCAGGTGTGACTTCATTGTTTGAGCAAACCAACATATCCTCAGGTATCTGGTATGCTGCTATTGATCTGGCAAATGCTTTTTTCTTTATACCTGTTAGTGAAGACCACCAGAAACAGTTTGCTTTCAAGTGACAAGGGCAGCAATATACTTTCATTGCCCTACCTCAGGGGTATATGAACTCTTCAGCTTTATGTCATAATCTAGTCCCTGGGGAATCTGATCACTTCCACAAGGCATCACAGTGGTTCATTATATTGATGGCATTATGCTGAACAGACCTAGTGAGCAAGAAGTAGCAAATACTCTAGACTTATTGGTATGGAATTTTCATGTCACAGCATGGGAAATAAATGAAATTCAAAATCAGGATGGATTGGGGACAGAGAGATGAAAAGGCCAAAAGGAAAACTATGAATTACTCATCCTCATGGCGGGGAACAGTGCCAATTCCCAACTCTCAGGCTGAATAGCTCAGAAAAACCTATAGCTGATGGCAGTCAAATGAGAGAAGAGCAGGTATGTTTCTCCTAGGGAAGAGGGAAGGTGTGAAGGGCTGAGTGTGGTTTCTCTTCAGTAAGTTTAAACAGCAGGGACCACCATGAACTGTGGCACTAACTGGTTTAGAAACACCAAGCAGTGGAAGGTGAAAGAATCACCTCTGAGTAAATGTTCACCAAAGAGGACATCTGCTGACAGGGCAAAAAAGTGAGGAAAGACAAGGCTTTTTGGAGTGCTATCACCAGGCCCTAGTGGATCTGGTCTGTGCCCCATTATTAGGTCCCTAGCTCTGCTTTTGAACAAAAATATGGCAGTTTTAAAGTTTTAGAATAAGTTGATCCAAAAATAAGAGAAGAGAATGAAACAAAACTAATAGGCAAGAGAGAGACATTGACCATCAGAGTAAGCTCACCAACATAACCAGGTGCCTGGACATCAGTAAAAAATTAAAAGCCATACAAAGAAACAGGAAGAAATATGCCAGCCAAAGGAAAAATAGAAAATCCTGATGAGATACAGAATTTAAAGGAACTAATCAATGATATTCACAAAAGTCTCCTAAACCAAATTAAGATTTTGAAGGCATATAGGAATAAAGAGATAAAGAATATTAAAAAGACACAGGATGAGCATAAAGAACAATTTTAAATTTTGCAAAAAAAGAAAAGTAACAAAGCTTATGGAAATGAAAGACATAATGGGTGAGATTAAAAATACACTAGAAGTATATAACAGCAGATTTGAATTGGCTGAGGAATGAATAAATGAACTGGAAGACAGAGCATCTGAACTTGAAAAGACGTTAGAACAGAAAGAGAAAAAGATGGCAACAATTGAACAGTGTCTCAGGAAAATTAATGACAGCATGTACTGCAAAGACATACATCTTATGGGTTTCCTGGAAGGAGAAGAGAATAAAAATTGGCAGAAAGGACATTTGAGAGAATAATGGCTGAAAATTTCCCAACCATTATGAAATATCAATATGCAAGAAGAACAATGCATCCCAAACAGAATAAACCTGAATAGACCTATTCTGAGACATCTACTATTCAGAATTTAAAATGCCAGAGAAAAAGAAAGAATTCCAAAAGCAGCAAGAGAAATGAAATTCCTCACATGCAAGGAATGTTCAATAGACTATTTGCCAATTTCTTATAAGAAACCATGGAGGTGAGAAGGCAGTAGTATGATATATTTAATTAAGGTACTTAAAGAGAAAACTGCCAGTCAAGAACTCCTTATCCAGCAAATCTGTCCTTCAAAAATGAGAGTTAGTTAAGGTCTTCATTGATAAACAGAAACTGAGGGCATTTGTAACCAAGAGTCTGGATTTACAAGATATAAAGGGAGATTTGCAGCCTGAAAGGAAAAGAAAGGAAAGAGAGCATATGAGAAGAGTGTTGAAATGAAGACTATTAGTAAGCATTAAAAAAAGGGTAAAAAGGCAGACAATAGTAAGATATGATAATAGAAAACTGAATCCTGCAATTTCTTTTTTGACTACTGGTTGTTTAAGAGTGTCTTGTTTAATCAACATATATCTGTCAATATTCTCTTTACAGTAAGAACATTGAGCATTAATGGACTGAACACTTGCAAAATGGATAGAAAAAAATATGATTCATCTATATGCTGCCTACAACAGACTCACAGTAGATGCAAGGATGCAAAAAAAAAAGGTTAAATTCAAAGGTTAGAAAAATATATTCCATGCAAATAGTGACCAAAAAAAGAGCTGGAGTAACTACATTAATAACAGAAAAATAGAGATTAAATGAAAAACCGTGATATGAGATGAATTGGTTCTTTATAAATTAATAAAAGGCACAATTACCCAAAAAGAAATAATAATAATATTTATGCACCTAATCTGGGTGCCCCAAAATACATGAGGTACAAACTGGCACAATGGAAAGGAGAAATAGACAACTCTACAATAATAGTTGGAGATTTCAATACACCACTCTTAGTATTGTTTAGAACATCTGCAGAGAGGATCAATAAGAGTAGAGTGTTTGAATAATATGATAAATGAACTAAACCTAACAGATATTTATAGAGCATTACACCCCCCAAACAACAGAGATACATTCTTCTCAAATGTTCATGGATCCTTCTCCACGATAGACCATACGTTGAGTCACACATGTCTTAATATTTTTAAAAAAATGAAATTACACAAAGTACATTATTTGATCATGATAGAATAAAGCTGGGAATCAATAACATATGGAAAAAGAGAATATTGACAGATATATGTTGATTAAACAAGACACTCTTAAACAACCAGTAGTCAAAAAAGAAATTGCAGGATAAATCAGTAAATTTCTTGAGTCAAATGAAACACAAGCATGACATATCAAAGCTATGGGATACAATGAAAGTAGTGCTGATAGGGAAATTTACAGCTCTTGATGCTTTCATTAAAAAAGAAGAAAGAGCTAAAGTCAAAGACCTAACTCCACACCTGGTGAAACTATAAAAAGAAGAGCAAACCATTATCAAAGTAAGCAGAAGGAAAGAAATAAAGATTAGCTCAGAAATAAATGAAATTGGGAAAAACAACAAAAAAACAATAGAGAGAATCAACTAAACCAAAGTTGGTTCTTCAAGACCATGATTGAGCACCATGGAGAAGGACTTGCACACTGGATTAAGCCAGAAGGTGGCTGATTAAGTCAAATATAGGTCTAATGTCTTAGTAAAGGGGAGTGGGCAGATATTTTTAATTTCCCTGTATGGGCTTTGTACTATTTTTGCAACTGTTCTCTAAGTTTGAAATTCTTTCAAAATAAAAAGTTTAAGTTCTAAAATTGACTGAGGTGATGACTGCACAAATCTGTGTTGAAAATGAGAACCACTGCGTCTACACTTTGAATGGATTGTGCAAAGCATGGGGATGTATAACACAGGGAATCCAGTGGTGGAAGATGGATGGAGTGGTTAATAGAATAAATATGAGAATATTCTCTCATGAGCAATAATAAATCTATAATACTAATACAGTGTATTAAAAATTGGTTAGCTTGGGGGGAAAATACAGCAAATGTAAAATATGAGCTACAGTTAGTAGTAATATATTGATGGCGCTCTTTTGTAGTTTGTAATAAATGTTTCACAAGATTGAACGGTGTTGATGGTGGAGAGATGTAAAGAGCCTTGTATGATGATAAGCATATTTGTTTTGTAAATTCACAACTTTTACTATATACTTATTGTTTATGTATGCTCATATATGAATGATATACCTCAATAAAATTTTAATTTAAAAAGTTGATTCTTTGAGGAGGCCAACAAAATTGGCAAAACCTTAGTAAGACTGACAAAGAAAAAAACTGGAGAAGATGCAAATAAATAAAATAAAAAATGAGATGGGTATGTTACTACTGATCCCACAGAAATAAGAGAGATCATAAGAGGATACCATGGACAATTGTATGCCCCCAAACTTGACAAGCTGGAGAAATGCACAAATTACTAGAAACACATGAACAACCTAAACTGACCTTAGAAGAAAGAGAAGACCTCAAAAATCCAATCACAAGTAAAGAGATTGAAACAGTCATCAAAAATCACCTAAAATGCAAAGCCCAATATCAGAGGACTTCTAAGCAAACATTCAAAGAAGATATAATAACAAACCCTGCTCAAAATCATACAAAAAATTGAACAGGAGAAAACAACCAAACTCATTCTATTAAACCAACATCACCTTAATATCAGAGTCTGATAGAGATACTATAAAAAAAAATTTTTTTTTAAATTACAGAAACATTTCTCTAATAAATACAGATAAAAATATCCTGAACAAAGTAACTTGCTAATTGAATCCAAAAGCACATTACAAGAATAATACATCATGATCAAGTGGATTTTATCCCAGGTAAACATGGGTTCAACACAAGAAAACCAATCAGTGTAATACATCATATTAACAAATCAAAGAAAAATCACATGATCATCTCAATTGATACAGAAAAGGCCTTTTACAAAACACAGTATCGTTTTTGATAAAAATACTCCAAAAGAATAGAAGGCATATTTCTCAATATGATAATGGGCCTATATGAAATACTCTCACTTAACATTATATTCAATGGGGAAGACTGAAATCTTTCCCACTGAGATCTAGAACAAAACAAAAATGCCCACTGTCACCATTGTTTTTCAATATTGAGTTAGAAGTTCTAGCTAGATGAATTAGGCAAGAAAAAGAAATATGTGACCAAAATTGGAAAGGAAGAAGTAAATCTTTTTTATTCACAGATGATTTGTTCCTCTACCTAGAAAGTCCAGAAAAATCTACAACAAAGATACTAAAGCTAATAAATGAGTTTGGAAAAAGTGGCTGGATACAGGAATAATATGCAAAAAAGGTGTAGGCTTTCTAAACACTACTAATGAGAAATCTGAGGAGGTCATAAAAAATTTTTGATCTTCCTGTTTCCCCTACCCCCAAAAAAGCATTACAGCCACACCCTGAGCCTTTTCTCTATGCCACAACTTTGGCAGCCATTTCACAAGTATATAATATCTTTCCATCTACATAAAATGAGGTTTTCCCATATCAAGTTCTAGTTTTCTTTTTTTTTTTTTTTTTAACATCCCTCCCCTCAATTTATCTTCCATCTCACATTTTACTATAAGCAGCAAATATAAACCTAGCTATACCTTCAAGCATTTGCATGGAATTCTTCACTGAATTTCCAAGTTAATCATGCTTGAGTTCTGCTTTCCATATTTACTGTGGGACACAATTTTCCTAAGCTTCTGCTCTAACATATCAAGGATCTCTCTACTTCTAGGTTCCAGTAACATGTTCCTCATTTTCTCCTAAACCCTTACCAGCAGTATTCTTCAAGTCCAGATTTCCACAATCAGTGTTTTCACAGTGATTTATGCCTTTTCTAAGGTGATTTAGTACTTTTCCATAAAGCTCCTCACTCCCCTCTGAACCTTCACTAGCAGCAAATTCAATGTATATATTTCAGCTAAAAGTCTGTTCAAGGAAATCCACGCTTTTCCCATCATTTTCCCCAACATTCTTCCAGCATCTGCTCACTGCCCAATTCCCAAACCACTTCCATATTTTTAGGTTTTTTTACAGAAGTGCTCCACTTCTAGGTACCAAAATATATACTACTTTTCTATCATCGTTATAACAAATTACCACACATTCTGCAGCTTTAAACAGCACCCATTTATTTTTTCACAGGTTATAATTCTGGCAAGTCACATCTGGGTCCTGTCCTAAAGGCCTCATAAGACCAAAATCAAGGTATGAGTTTTGATTGACTCCTATCAGAAGTCTCTGGGGAAGAATCTAATTCCAAGCTCATTCTGGTTACTGAAGCAATAAGTTCCTTGTGGTTATAAGATTGAAGTACCATTTCTTCGCTGGCTCTCAGCCGGGGTCTGCTCTAAGCCTCTGAAGGTCATCTGTATTCCTTGGCATGTGAATCAAAGCTGTCCAGCATCAAAGCCAACAAAAATGCATCAAATTCCCATCATGTTGCAAATCTCTGGCATCTTTCTCTATTACCAACATGAAGAAAACTGATTTGACCTATCCAGATAATCTCAGTATCTTAAAATTGACTGCCTTGGTCCTTTAATTACATATGTAAAATCCCTACTCAATATTACCTAGATTAGTCATATCTGCTTAAATAACAAGGCGATGGGAACCTTGGGGGGAGGAAGGCTGCTACCGCAGGTATAACGTAAGTTGTAAAGCATGTTCTCAGTTTGTAACTAATCTTTTCTTTTTGGTGGTAGTTTTGAGATTTTATTATTAAGCTGTATTAATAAACGGGCAAGGAACAATATGGTGAAATAAACCAGAAATAGAAAAATGAATATTGTATGATTTCACTGATACAGAATTAGAATATGAATATTATGAAGTCATAAACTAGAATCCAGGTTAACAGGAGCTAGTTGGGTGTGGGGAATGGAGATTTATGGTTAATTGTTATAGACTTTCTATTTAGATTAATGGAAGTTTTTAAACTGAGTGTTGTTGATGGTGACACAACATTGTAAATGCAATTAACACCACTGAATTGAAAGTGGATAAAATGGGAAATTTTAGGTTGCATATATACTACCAGAATTACAAGACAAAAAAACAGACTAGTTAATAATATAATTAAAATAATATTGTTTCAGGGGGCAGATGTGGCTCAAATGGTTGGGCGTCCATCTCCCATATGGAGGGACCTGGGTTCAACCCCTGGGACCTCTCGGTAAAAAAAAAAAAAAAATAATAATAATAATATTGTTTCATCAATAATAACAAATGTGCCACACCAATGCAAAATGTGAATAATAGGGAAGACACTATTTGAATTAGGGGGTTATATGAGAATTCTGTAGTATCAGCATAATTTTTCTGTAAACCTACAACTGCTTCAATTAAAAACACATAAAAATATTAATGCATAACTTTAACTTCAATTTTATTGTATATTTGAGTATGGTTCTGTGTTTGTTGTGTCATGATGGGGACTGACTTCTTCCTACTACATTGTTATAAAATCATAAGTTTTGTTACAAGTTCATTTTTTCCACAAATGTTCAGTTATTCCAATAACTTTGTATTACTAATTTTTCCAAATCATTTGCAATTTTCATTTAACTTTATATGTTTGTAAATATAATCTTTTTCAGAAAACTGTCTATTCTTATCTATAGATCACTTTGGCTATTCCAGAAACAAGAACAAATATATTATATTGAAATACATGAAATTTTCCTTTTGCTATTGGTCAGAAAAGTCAAATATCACCAATATTTTGTTGTTTAAACTAATGTAGTGATTTATGATTTCTGAGAAGTAAAGCTTATTTTATTTTTTTAAAGTTCTAGCCATTTCATGATTTTGTTCTTCTACTTCATAGGAAACTGAGTATAATTTTAGTTTCCAGGCAAAACTTTCTTTCATATAGATGGTGATCAAATTAATTTATTGAAATAGCCATAAAACTTAATCACTCAAAATGAGAATGTATTTGTCCCTCTTTGTGATATAAAGTTTATTCTGTTTCATGAAGTTTGGATTTATTTTTCTTCATATAGGATATACATATTTAGAAAAGCAAGCCATTATTATTCAATTATTTTATCATAATGAGGAAAAAGTTGCATATTGTGACTCTGTTATCATGCTCCTTTGGGGGACATCCATATAACCATTGTGTCCTAAAGAGCAAGTGAGGCTGCTTGAATGCATGTGATATTATTTTATTTACACAGGCTACAAACACATCAGTAAAAGATGGAAGATTTTTGGCAAATTCAATAAACTCTCATTTTCAGAAAGCATTTTATCACTTATTTTCTTGTTATATGTAATTCCAGATCATTCACTTTGTCCAACACAAGAACTAATTCCAAAAGGATTGACAGAATTCTTATTTGGGAGAAAGTAGCTACACCAGAAGTGTTTTAACATTTTAAATGTTAATTCATTTTCTGTGGTTCTTCATATTATAAAGTGAATAGCACAGAAGAGCCTCTGATGAAGGGGCAAAGGTCCCGGCCAGCTATGTCAAAGCCTACTATGACATGTTCTTCCTTGAACCTGGCTATTTTGCTTCAATTATTTGTTTGTTTTGTCAACTGTTAATGGTCCAGTGTAGCCTATGCCAACTGCTAATACATCCCTAAAAGATCCAGTGATCCTTTTGTCTTCTTAATGGAAATCAGCACGTAACTCTAAATCTTGCACCAATTTTTTTACTTCTATTTCCCAGAAATATTACTGAGTTGAAGGTCCCTGTTTTACATGAGGCATAAATGAATAAATAAGAATTGTACCATCTTGTATACTTACTTTTTCCTATAGCCCTGTGGCTACAATATGAATGTTTTTGTCAACATAGAAAAATAAATATATATGTGTGTATGTATGTATGTGTGTATATGTATATATGTGTGTGTGGAGGGAAAGGGGGTGTAATATATGAGAATCCCTTATATTATCAATGTAACATTTATGTAATCTAAAGCTTCTTTAAATATAAAGAAAATATTGTTAAAATATAGTAGAAAGGAAGCAGATGTGGCTCAAGAAGTTAGGTGCCCACCTCTTACCCGGAGTTCTGTTCCTGGTGCCCCCTAATAAAGAAAACAGACAATGAGCTGACACAGCAAGCTAATACAATGAGGAGATGCAATTAGGGGACACAGTAAGCAGGGAGCAGATGTGGCTCAAGCAACTGCGTGCCCACCTGCCTTATGGGAGGTCCTGGGTTTGGTTCCCCATGCCTCCTAAAAACAAAATGAGTGGACACAGTGATCAGACATAGCAAGCACACAGCAAGCAGAAACAGGGAGCTGACAGTGAGCACAAATGGCAAACATGGGAGGGGGAATAAAAGCTCCTGGAGCCCTTCCTGGCTCCTCCTACTCACTGTGGTTTAAAGTCTGCCTTCACTCTCATTCTGGATCACTGGCATTAGATTGGAGAGAACAAAGAAACCCCTACAAGCATACTGATTTGCTTGTATGATGATGCCAATCTACAGCTGGAAGCCTGAAGGGCTTTACCAGGATACTCATCTCTGGCTTACCCTCCCAGAACTTGCCCTGTAGGAAGCAGCAGCTTACACACAGCTAAAGCATGGAAAGAAATAGCTTGGGGCAAGGTTACACACTTCAAGACATAAAATACAGTACCCAGGAGAGGAAGTGTCTATTCCATCAGGTGTAGAGGAAGCATTCAGATTCCTGTAAACAGGGAAATTCCTAAGGTTATTAGCATATGCCAAGTACAAGACACAGGCCCAGAAACCACAGTGAGGAACACATGATTTTGTCTAAGGCTCATCTTCCTTTTAGGAGGGCTAGACACTGAAAGAGAACATACCAGAGATAACAAGATAAAATAAGAAAATGTCCAGTATACAACAATAGAGTAGAAGACAAAATATGAAATGATGGCCCATCCAAAAGAATATAAAACACAGAAACAACTGAGAAAGAAGACAAGACTTCAGACATATCAAACAAACACTTTTTAAAAAATGGTCTTCAAAATGCTCAACAACAAGAAAAAACTATAGGATATCAGGAATGGTGGATTAATAAGAGGAAAAGGAACCAAACAGAAATACTGGAGTTGAATACCAAAATACAGAAAGAAAGAGAAAAAAAAAAAAAAAAAAAAAGCCAATAGGATGAAAGAAAATGATTGGCTTCCTACAATACTATATCTGATGAGACAGTCTTCCAAAAATGAGGGAGAGATTAATATGACTTTCTCATATTAAAACAAACAAATTCAAAATTAAAAAACCTGAGCGCATTTGTCACATTAGAGCTGCCCTACAAACAATGTTAAGCAAATTTTTCAGACTAAAATGAAAAGACATTTGACAGTAAGTCAAATTACATAAAAAACTAAGATCTCTGGTAAAGGTAACCTTTTTTGCAATTACAAACACCAGTAATAATGTATTGTATTTTTTGGTATGTAACTCCACTTTATACTTTGTACAAGTTCTAAAATTCGAGCACATTAAAGGTAATGATAAGTCTATGCTTTTATATATACAATGTATGAAGATAAAATATTTAACAATTACAACAAAAAGAGGGGTAACAATAGGGGGACAGTATTTGTGTAGAGGGACTATGGTTAGCACATAATGATAATATTATTGGTTTAGCAGTTGTAACAAAGTACCACACTAATGTAAAATAATAATGATAAGGAAAACTGCATTTGTTTTTGTGGTAGGGGGCGTTATATGAGAACTCTGTTCTTTCTCCATGATTTTCTGTAAACCATAACTACTCTAATTGAAAATAAAACTGCTTCCTGGGACAAAGAACAACACTACATAATTATAAATGGGACAATTAAAGAAAAAGACTAAACAGTTATAAATATTTGTGTACCTAACTGGAAAGCCACCAAATATATGAAACAAATATTTACAGATTTGAAAGGAGAAAGAGATGTTTGTACAGTATAGAAGAATTCAATACATCACATCAATAATAGATCTACCATCTAAACAGAAGATCAATAAGAAAATATAGAAATGCATAATAATAATGGGAAAAACTGCATGTGGGAGATATTTAAGATTCTTCTCTTTTGTGCATGATTTTTCTTTAAACCCACAACTCCTTTACTAATAACATGAATATAATGACATCAACTCCTAAAATTAGTTGATAATGATAAAATTTGAATTTCAAGTGTTAAAGAAATTTAGAAAAACTTGTGTACCACACGAGCTTGAGAACTTAAGAGTAAAAGATCTGTCTGAGACGACTCTTAGAGATATCAATAAATGTAGTTTATTTTGGAATTGTAAAATGAAATGTCATATTTTTAACATCTGAATCATTCTGTGAACAAATTATTTCCAGATGAACATGACTTGATGTTACAAAATTACACATAGGAAAAAGCAATTAAAATTGTTAAATTGACCATGGATTTAAATCTAATGGAATAAAAAAGTTTATCACAAATTGAAACTATTCTTGAAGAAATTGCCACTTGCTGATTTGCAGTTTAGAATATTATTACTATAGAAGAATATTAAAAAGCATATTAAATCTCTGAAAAAATATTTCTTACCTTTTCTAATATCTCTATAACACAATATTTTCTTCAGATACTTCTAAACCAATATATTGAAACAGAATGAATGAACAGATATGATAATTTAGCTATTTCCCAATAAGCCAGAAATACATAGAATTTGAAAATGATAAAATCATTTCTCTTTCCCAAAAATTTATTTTAATTTTGGGAAACAAAATATTTTTAAAATGTATTAAAATATATGATGATATATTCTTTTGAATAATTTAAATAATTTTATACACATATCAGTTTTAATGTCTAATTTGGTAATTTTTCAGATACAAGCAACAGAATTATAAATTATTTAGGAATTTCAATCATTTCTAGAGTGCAAATAGTCCCTGAACACAAAAACATGAGAACAGATGATTTATGTAAATTATATTAAATTTTGTTCTGCCGTATTTCAAGGAACCACAGGTAAAATATTTTTGTATGTATTTTTCCTACCATTACCATCTTCTGAATGCTATATTTCATGAAAATATTGGTATGGCTGTATTAGCTGTCTAGCCATCATTTTCCCTCAGTCATCTCCAGATTGCAAACCTGCCAAGTTCTTCTAGGAATTTTGTTTCACTCTGAATATCCTTGCTATAGTGGGGAATTTTTGCAACCTCTAAGAAACTGAGCAAACCTTCAGATATTTGCTTTTTTGCCCAAAATACACATGTAAAGACTAAGAACATGAAATGATTATGAAAGTTGGTAAAGATCTGTTTGGGCTTTGTGAAACCCTTTCTGAGGCATCCTGGCTCTGGTTAAGCCAAAATTGTTCTATACTTCATCATAAAGGGTGATTTCTGCTTTCATAGATTTGACCTCTTTTCTCTACTCACCATGACTTTCATATCTGTGAGGATAAGCTGTAAGGTGTGTGGAGACTTATTTTTCAGCCTTCATTTCAAAGGCTTTCCTTATGCTTCTAGTCTCTCCCATAATCTGATACTCTCCTGATTGACAGCAATAAATAAGCATTTTCAGAATAATGCCAAATGGGCTACTTTCCTACAACCTGCTTGTGAGGGTAGTAACTCACATTCTGAGGAGAACCTAACATTTTTTCATATATCTGCAACAATCTCTTCCAAGCACTTTTGGTAAGAATTTCACTATATGCCACAAACCATTTTATATGCTTTGTTTTAATAATTCATTCTAAAAGAATTCTAGTTTTCTTTAATTTAGTAACTAGTCAATTTTTGTTTACTAGTTGATGCCATAATGCTATTCTTCACCTTTAAAATAGTTTTATTGAAGCTGCATGATTTTATGGATATATTGTAATGTTAATAACTATATTTATGATATGACATAAAATTGAAAATACTGATCACCAGTAACTATGAAATGTTTGGAATACTCCTCAGTTGTTAAGTTTAACAACAACAAAGAACTTTGTTAATAAGCACTATTATTTCTGCCCCAAATTATAAATTGATACTCATAGAGAATCTGAAAGTTTCTACTTCTGGTTTTATTACAGTTGACTAGTTTTAAAAATGGTACTTAATAATATATATGTGATACATAGGCTATATTCCAAGTACTAAAATATAATGATACAGAAATTACCAAGAAATTGAACTACAAACACTATGTATTAAATATTACTTGAACTAGGTTATAAAGGATAGCTAAGAAATTCAGAGGCAACAATGTGTTATCATAGCATTTCATAGAAATCAATCCTCATAAGCAAAGTAGTCCTTCAAATATGAATGAATGTGCAGAGATACCCAGTGAAGTTGCTAATATGTACAATTTCTTATATTTATTTACAGGATATGAAGCACTAGATATGCTCTATATAGTTTTTATTATACTCTTGTATTTCATGTATTTAACAACTGACAAGGAATAGGTATTCCACATATTTTTTCCATATTTAAATATTGTGAAATAAATATTTTCTAAATATCCCTGAGGTAATAAGGAGCAGGGATGAACACAGACTCTTTCTCTCCCTCTTACACCCAAGGCTATCATGATCACTCCAAAATAGATGTATGGTAAATTTAGCCTAGGGAAACTTGAGAATTTTACAGACCAAGTGGAAAGCTGCAATCTGGAGATGGAGGATATGAATGAGACTTCTAAGGATCAATAAGCATGTGTGGTGTGATAAAGGAATTTAAAAGATCATCCAGAATTTGTGTTATGGCCAATAACTATCCCTTAGGAAAATATTATCAAATTAATTACTGAGTATTGTTTTTGCTATTTAATAAAATTTAATAAAATCTAAATAAAAATATTTATCTTCCTCATAAAATTGAGGAAAGAAATAAATATGTATAATGGAAATGATTATTATAGCAAATAATTTACATAAATATTTTGTAAAAATCCTAAATTCATATAAATAAAATCAATGAGAGCAAATCAACACCATTAAAATTCTTATTCACATAATAATTGTATGCCACTTAGTAATTACACATGGATGAAATAAAAAATATATGACTATACATAATATAAATATATAAAAATTATATATTATGCATTAATGTACAATGGCCTGTATCTGCCATTGCAATATCATGCTGAACAATTCCAATGTGCCAAAAATGACCTATGTAACAACTATTCTTCCTTCTCTCTCCCCTCAGAACCTCTGGTGACCACTGCCTTTATGCCAATGTTACAAGATCTTCCCTTGCTAGAATAATAATAGTCTACTTTAGTCCACAGTTGCATTCCCACCTATGTTTGCTCATTCCTCAATATTGAGGACTTTAGGATGGTGATTGAGAGGGGGCTTAGATCCCATGGGGCAGATGGATGGAGCTGTCTTGCTTGCAGTTGTAGATACCCTCTGTTTTTTGGGGATGGGCATCATCCATCATCATTGTTAGTTCTGGGTGAGTCCAATGAACCGGAGCATAGGTGTTGGCTGCAACTCTGCTGAAATTCAGAGCTTAACCGGCATATGAATACCAAAGATTTATGTCTCTTGTGCATATACTTAATGATTATAATATTAATTATATGTTCAAATAAAGGGGCAGCAGGTATAGGGAAATTATAAATAAGTCTAAATCTGATACATTGGGGAAAATATATTCCAAAGGCCCACTGACAGGGGGCCTAATTCCTGAGATTGTCTACCCTGCCTATAGTGTCTAGATGTCTCTAGAGTCCACAGGAGCATACCTGGTTGAGGCACTGTTTACTGTGGCATTTGATGAGATTTTCCTGAGACATGCATAAGTGTAACCTCTGAAATGACCTACTGACTCACTTTGAAATCTCTCATCCATAAAAACTCATTGGTATTTAATACCTCCCCCTTTTGAACAAGGTCTTTTTCCAAATGGATCACTAGTTGGCACTTTGTAATAATCCCTTGGTGCCAGGGAGGCTCCCTGGGAGTCATATCCCACACCAGGGGGAAGGAGTGAGTTTATAAGCTGAGTTTGGCTCAGAGACATTTGGGGAACAAGGCACTTTTGTAGGTAACTCCTGAAATATATAATAGTAAACAAAGTTTCAATTGCCAAAGGACAAGGTTCATAAGTACAACCATCAATGTCAGAAGCCTAAGGTATCATTCTGTCCTCCTCCTTTAGACACTGTCCATGTACTCTAGGGATTCTTGCTACTCTAATAGAAAATGTAGCAGGACTTCCCAGGATGGGAATTCAATATTCTTTCCATTATTGTGTGGGTCTCCACCCACCAAGACAACACACCATGACCACTTGAACATATTCATATTCTATAAATATGCTATAACTTTGTAATGGTTTGTTTTACAGTGGTTTTGTATTTTTTAACTTCCATTGAATTTTATGAATTATCATGCTTTCAACAGTTTGTAAATTATGCCAAATACAAAGAGTACCCTACTCAAAAATAAACTTTTATTACATATATATCCTGAAGTGATTATGGATGAAGATTACCCATGTTTACAGCTTATTTTCATATGCAAAGTAATTAAAAATAAAAAGCAAAACATAAACAATTGCCTTGATGGAAAGCATGATGAATAGATGAAATGATATGATATATAATAAAATAATTATAGAAAAACGCTCAAGTAAAATGATCAAGTTAAAAATTAATATATTTATCTTTACTATATGTATAATTGCTTAATGAAATACAACTCATAAAAAATAAATAACATTTTAAAGAAATATGTGATTTCTGCAAATTTAAAAAGTAATTTCTGTTATTTTCAAATGAAAAACAGCAAATATCTTATGATATCATTTTAAAGTATCAAAAGTGAGAATTCTATGTAACAAAAGAGGTAGAAGGAAGCCACGTTTCTCCTCAGGAAAATATAACATTTTAAAATATATTCCTCAGAGTTATCTTAAAGCAAGGGAATAATAAAGTTTTGAAGGCAAATATGTATTTTAAAAAATATCAATTTAAATGAATGCATTGTATACTGCCACAATAATAAAATACATTGTTAGTTTTCCTTGAAAAGAAGGTCATTTGAAAATACAGGACAATGCAATTATACAATAAATTAATGAGATAGGTATATAAGAAAATTGAGAAAAATACTTCTATTTTTTGATGTTTGACATGAAAATAGAATATTCTAAAACGTCAGCTTGACAGCAGATAAATGCCATCTTTTCAAAGTAATTGCCTCATCCACAGCTATTTATCCACTAATTGCTTAGTAAGATCCATGACAATATTTCTCAAGTAGAGGAGACTATGAATTGAGCAAATAAATACAAAACAACAAGATCTAAATATGAATATCCTAATTTAAAAATATACCCAATGATCATACACATATTAGTTACAAAAATAACTGTACCTATATATATATATACTTTTATATAAACTTGAAATTAGCCTGGAAAAATTACCTATGGGTTTCATATTTTTCATGTTTATCATTCATTCTACTTTATTTGCTGTATTACTCGTTTTAAAATAATTGCATTCATTTAGTATAATAAAATTTGACTTTATGCTCAGTTCAAGGCCAAATATTTTAAGCGTTTAAAGCTACCTACCAAACTATTACCCTTAGTATTATCTACCTGTCATATTTACATTTCCTTCCTTCCTTCCTCCCTCCCCCCCTCCCTCCTTCCATCCTATCAATATATCACCTTTCTCTATTTTATATTGTAGTGTTTGTGTGTATCTCTCTGTGTATATGGTAATAAATCAGTAATAGATGCATTTTTTCTAGCTTATGTAATACTATACTAATAATCAAGTTAATAATGTACAAATCAGTTCAGATTCAAAATATCCTTAAGAGGGGAAACAAAAAATATATACGTGATCCTAGGCAGAAGATGTAAACTGAAATCACTCAAAACATGAATATAGAATCATGGAAAAATCTATCAGAGGACATCTTCATATCTGCATGTGACATAAGGCATGCACTCACAATCCAAGAGCAACAGACATTGTCCTAAAGAAAATAGAAATAAAAATAGAATACTGAGGGTTATTTTGAGTGGGTATTTATGATTCTTTCTCACTTAGAATTTATGGAACTTTCAGATGCTCTCTCAACACTTTCCCACAAGCCAATTTTGTCATTTTACAGGTTTCAGTGTAACATTTCTCCAGTCATGATTTTCTTCTAAAACCCCAAATCATGGGAAACCCATAAGCAAAACTAGTCCTTTCCTACACAAGAAAAGACCATTTAGGTTGACTAGATTAATGATATATACACAAATCCAAACACATTTACACCATCACACAAAACAATGAAAAAATAATTTTCATGGAAATGAGGCTATTAAAAGTATCTTAATTCAATAAACTAAGAATGGTGCATGAAGAATATATAAATGAAAAAAGAGAAGAAGAGAATTCAAAATGCAAAGACAGGAGTAATTAAAAAACAATGAATTTCTCAGACTTTATAAACATGTTTGAAAAAAATCAAATTCAGGAAAGGAAATTATTATAGAGATAATTTTCAGAACTAAAGGCACAGAAAAGTTCCTATTTAGAAAATAAAATGTGATATAAACCTGACAAAGAATCCGTAATTAAGATTGCCAATATCTGCTAAGTATGAGAAAACATGAACTGGAGGATGATTATTACACTTGAGTATGAACTTTATGTTTGTAAGAAAGATGTTTTTGTTTCATTTAAATTGGAAAACAGAAAATTTTAAAAATACAATCTTAATCTTAATCATGTGACTATTAGCCAAATACATGGAAGAAAAATCATAAATGTCAGGTATTACATTCCTGAATTCCTACTTGCCCTGTCTTAGGACACTACATAAATGAAGCAACTATGAGAGATCCACATCAAAAGATAACTTAAGTGAGGAACTAGCATGAGATACAAACAGATAACAGATTGTGGCAGTTTGAGATTATTTTATGAATCACAAAAAGAGAAAGATTATGTTTTTAAACTATTCTATTCCTATAGGTGTGATAACATTTGCTTACATTAAATTCAGTTGAGGGCCCTTTGATTAGATTACTTGATAAGATCACTTTAGGGCTTTTGACTGGACTATGCCAGTGAGGCATGACTCAGGTTGAGACTCTACCTTTTGCTGGGTCGGATATAAATGGATATACAAAGAAAGACAGACAGAGGAAAAGGAAGCTGCCATATTTGATCCTGGCATGTAAGAGAGAACTGGAATATCACTTAAGTACAAAGCCCTAAGAGGCACGGCCCATGAAGCAGCTCAAGAGGAGACAAGTCCTGCTGTATGCTGGTATCTTACAGCCAAACTTGTCAAGAAAGTAGAACAGCTGAGAATGATATAGAAGGCCTGGAAAGAAACAAGCCCTATGCCTGGTTGCCCTCAGCTGTGCCCAAACCTCAAGAGAGATCAGTGGCCATATTGCTTCAACACCTGGCAGCTGACATTGGTGAGAAAGCATCTCTGATGGTGCTTAAGTGTGGACCATTCATGGTCTTGGAACTTTAAGCTTTTACACTGTATTAGTCAGCCAAAGGGGTGCTGATACAAAGTACCAGAAATCTGTTGGCTTTTATAAAGGGTATTTATTGTGGTAAAAGCTTACAGTTACAAGGCCCTAAAGAGTCAAACTGAAGGTACCATAAGAGGTACTTTATCACCCAAAGTCATTTGCCACATGTTGAAACAAGATGGTTGCAGATACGTGCATGGGTTCAGCCTTCCTCTTTCCTCTTAAGGATCTGTGCATCCAGCTCCTTCTGATCTCAGCTGTAGGTTGGAAGGCTCATTTCTTTTCAGGCTCAGTTGCTCTGTTCTCTGCACAAGGTTAGCTGTTAACTATCAGGCAAACAGCTCATCTCTCTTTCTGGGGCCAGGATCAAAGCTGAAAAGTTCTCTCCTCTTCCATGTCTATGGAGCTCTCTCTATTCCTGTGTGTCTTCTTAATTCAGTGTCCATTTATATCACCCACAATGGGGGTGGGGACTTAAACTGAGTCACCCTAATGACATGATCAAATCAAGCCCTCATCTCAACATAATTTAATCAAAGGCAAAAGGTATCACGTCCAGAAGAACAGACCAGTTTATAAACATAATCTCTCTTTTTGAAATTCATAAATAATTTCAAACTGCAACATACCCCAAATAAATCCCCTTTATAAAAGCAAACCTATTCTGGTATTTTGCATTGGCAACCCTTTGACAAACTAACACATTATCCAAATTAGCAAAGTTGCATATGAAGCTGTGGGTACGAGACTGCTGGAAAAAATAGAAACGATAGAACAGACTATTTGAAGAAATTAGATATTTTAAAAATAAATTAATGTATATGGGAAAGTGGATGTGGCTCAAGTGATTGGGCTCCCATCTACCATATGGGAGGCCCTGGGTTCAATTCCTGGGGCCTCCTGGAGAAGGCAAGCTGGCCTGCACCGTGGAGAGCTGGTGGCCCATGCTGCGGAGAGCTGGTGGTCCACACCGCAAAGAGCTGGTACAGGAAGATGATACAACAATGCGAGATGCAGAGGAGAGACAATGAGAGATGCAGCAGACTGGGTAGATGAGATGGCTTGGGCAACTGAGTGCTGCTCTCCCACACTGGAGGTTCCAGTACCAGTTCTTGGTGCCTCCTAAAAAAGATCTGGGGACTCTATTAAAAAAAATGTATATGTAAAAGTTCTACAAAACTTCAGAGTGTTAAATAAAACATAAATATATGATAGATATATATCATTACCAAGTTATGTTTATCTACAAATACTTGTGGTTCAACATTAGAAAAATAAAAATATTAATTCATGACAAGAGTTTAAGGGAGAAAGGATTATGCCTTGTTCTCAGAAATGAATTCTATTGCTAAAATACTAATTCAAGATAAAAACTTTTAAGGAATATTTAGAAAGGAATATCCTGACTATGAGAAAAAGTAACTATTAAAAGGAAATTTTCTTAGATCAAGCATCATGTAACTGAAAATAAGTATGATAGAAGGATCCCTTCATAGGGAACCAGACAAATAAGATCACTCTCACCAACTTCTTTAGGAAGTACAGCGGAGCAAGAAAAGGGAAATAAAACATATATGAATGGAAATGAAGAAATAACACTTTCATTAGCAGCATATATAATTGTGATTAAGTTAAAAAAAAAACTGTGCAAATATATTAAGAATCTTATTTGAATCATGTTTGAGAAGGCAACTGGATTCTACATGCCAATAAAGAAATATGAAATACATATAATAGAAAAAATATAGAAAATTAATATTAAAAAAAAACAATTCACAATAGATTGAAATATAAAGTAACAGAGATTTGCCAGATCTTGTGGAAAAAGTACATGTTTCATTGAGGGCTCCTGAGTAACTGAATTAATGGAGAGATAGACCATATATATGGAAGAGTCAATATTATAACAATGTCACTTATATTCATTGGTTGAATGACACCTAAAGAAAAATCCCTACAGATTTCCTACTGTAGAAATTGACAAGTTTGCCTTAAAATTCACGTTAAATCCAAATAGCATAAACACTCTTAAGGAATAAAAAGTTAAAAGGATTTCCTAAACAGATATCAAGTCTATCTATAAAATAATAATAAGTAAACACTGTGGCAATAAGGCAAAAATGACAAGTACAGATGCAACAGAATAGAGGGTCTGTATATGAACACTCAGATGACAGATGTAGCAAGGAACTGCAGTGGGAAGAATATTTCTTACTCAACCTACTCAAAACCAACTCTAAGATGATTAAATAATTAAATGAAATCACTATTAAAATAATTTTGAAGATATTTTCAGAAATTTGAAGGAATGTTTAAATGAGGAAATCACTATTAAAATAATTTTGAAGATATTTTCAGAAATTTGAAGGAATGCTTTATAAAGAAGGAGGAGGAGGCGAAGAAGCCAGAGGAGAAGAAAAGGAAAAAAAGTAAATGGACTAGGAGGAAAAGATACAAAAATATGCACCATGGAAACAAAGATTTTTTTCTTTCAAGAACCAACAAAAGGTCACAGAATTTGATATAAATCACTTAAAAACACGTGTAACTTTTCAGGCTTTGATAGGAATTCTTAAGAAAAGCGAGGACAGCTATCTTGTTTTACACACGACAGTATATTCTGCATCACTGATATGAGTAACAAACAGTGTATCCACCTGGTACTATCACATATTCAGCATTTTTGAAAAAATATATCTGGATTCACCAATTATTGGTGATGATGTGTAACAAAGATATGTGGAAATATTTGTGTGTGTGCATAAATTGCTACAGCTTCTTTGGAAAACCATTTGATATTTTATTAGCAAACTAAGACTAGTTTACATTACATTACAGTAAGAAGAAAAACTGTTGAGAGCAACCAAGATTTCCTACTTATGACACATGTCCATTTTGTGTTGGCTATGATTTTCATCCACAGTTAGTGCCCACATTCTCTGCCCAGGATATTGGAGCAGCCTCACATGGGATGTTACTTGTTCTCATGGCAGAAAGATAAGATGTTATGAAGAAGTGCTGATATGCTGGCTCTCAAACCTGCAATCAGAGAGAGAGACATGACAAACTCTAGCAGCCCTTGGTGTTTACATTTAGACTTTTATAATTACTAAATGAATTTTAAGTGTGATTTGGAATATATTAGGTTCTACCATATACAATTAACAATATATATTTAGAGTACCCTGATAACTATTGAATAAATTTAGAGTGTTAAAGTTTCTTCAACAAAGTAATCTAATATTCATTAATATTTAATCATTTTCTTGAAGTTACTGTTAAAAACTTGAATTGAAATTGGGCATGACTCCTGAATATTACTGGTTTGAATTACATCAATATTGATTACCTAAAAGGTGCACATTTCCATTATATAAAACAATTATATAAACGCCTATCACTTATATTCACCTCCTTAGTTGAAAACCAACTTTTAAGGCAAAGATATCACTTGATATTTATTCCTCCTAAAATCAAAATCTATCTATTAATATAACACTATCCAATATTTAATGAATATATAATATCCTTCCAATAATCATTTCCCTACAGCATTGACTATTCCTTTTTCTTTTTAGAACATATAATATCCAGTTTCAAAAAATCCATACCAAAAATCCAACCACTTCCATGTACTTTCCTTGAAGGATATCAAGTCAAGAACAAAATATATATTTTTCAAATATTGATTACCATTTCCCCAAATATAAGTGACATTAAATTCATTTGCATATATGCAGTATGAGTTCAGAAATAAACAAAGAAATCAATGTAGCAGAATGAAGTACACAGCTACAGAAAAGATCATTTAGGAACACAATATATGATAAAGGTATTGAATGGTAGTCTATGTACTTTCAGTTAATGGTGATTGGGCAGCTGGATATTCATTGACAATTAAAGACATTTCATTCCTACCTTTCACTCTGCACAAATGATGTAGTATAAGGACAACACATGAAAACCAAAACTATAATGGCTTAGATACTAACACTGGATAATATCTTCAGGATACCAGCCTAGGTAAGTGTCTATCATGTAAGAAGTAAAACACAAACTACAATGGAAAATATTGATTATATTTTAACTGAGAATGTCTGTTCCTCCAAGGATTTAGAAAGGCTCAAAATTTTATGTAACACACTGGAGGAATGTACATGTCATAAAAAATGCAGACAGGAATATCCCAGAAAAGAATT
Organism: Tolypeutes matacus; assembly: GCA_026826555.1. NCBI lineage: Eukaryota > Metazoa > Chordata > Mammalia > Cingulata > Chlamyphoridae > Tolypeutes > Tolypeutes matacus. The sequence continues at coordinate 864,386 of JAKSZT010053804.1, read as the reverse complement.
CCAGATTTACTTTAAAGTATATTAAAACTGAAAAACACACAACATACTCAAACTAATCATGAATTCTAATGAAGTCTAATGAATCCCCTATATTTTTGAGGTAATCTAAAGTTCCTTTAAAAACCAAAAATAAAATAAAAAACTAAGAAAAAAGAAATAGAAAATATGAACAGAACTATAACAAGGGAAGAGATTGAATCATAAGTCAAAACCATGATTAGAGATTATGTTAGGGAGACATCAATAAAAAATGGCAGATTAGGGTCCTCCAAAAGCCTGATCCCCCACAGAAACACTGGATGTATGAGAAAACCTGTCATAATCAACTTTAATGAAAATCAAGAACATAGTCAAAGATTTAAATCAACCAAGTAAATATTCAAACAAAAAAGGTCACTAATAGTTGTCCAGAGAGGCTGAGGGTATACTCTCTTCTCCTCCTGCCCAGTCAGGGTGGAGATGGAATCAGAGATGTGTCCAACAGTCTAGTCCATGCAGGCTGAAAGCTGCTGTAGTTGCCTGGAGAGGCTGAGGGTCACTGTCCCATCTGCCCAGTCAGCGGCAGGGATGGAACCACAGGAGTACCTATCTAAAGGAGCTGCTTTGGATATATATAGAACATAGAACAGGAAGGTGCTCTGAGTCATCTAGGAGGGTACTGGAAAGATAAAGAAGCCAAAGGAAACAGTGAGTTGCTCACCCCTGTGCCTGCAAACAGCACATACACCCCACCTTCAGGACAAATAGCCAAGGTAGACTCGCTGCTCTGAATGGAGTATGAGTGACCATTACCTGGGAGGAAGAGGGGTCTGGGAGAGTGGAGAGTGGTTTCTTTGCAGTGAGTTTGGCCAGCTGAGCCCCCTTGGAATCTCAGAAGGGACCCTGATCCGGTAGGGAGAGGGGAGGGGATCTCCTCAGAAAGGCTGCCATGCCTAACCACCCAGGTAGAGAGAGGAATTAGATTAGAGAGTGGGCGGGGACAGACAGGCACCTATTCTGCAGGGATCTGGCAAACTACTAGGAATCTAACCTACCTGAGGAAAAGGGGGCAGACAGCTTTACGAAAGCCTGACTAACCTAAGGAGACAGTTTAACTTAGTGTAGTAATTCCCGACTACCATATATGAGTCCCAGGTTCGATTCCAGGGTCTTCTTAGAGAAGTGATCCACCTAGTTATCAGGGATCCAGCTGGTATCATATGAGAGGGAACATATAGACAGTCTTTTTTGTATTAGCTTTTCTTCGATCTCTTATTTAAAAAAAAAAAAAAAAAAAAAAAAAGGTTCCTTCTTTTCCCCCCTTATATTACTTGTTAAAACCTGGTTCAAAACCTGCAGAGGGAAAGCTGCAGGATTATTGACTGATGAACACCGGCAGCCAGAGATGCTCCTTAAGGGTCTAAGAGGCAAGGCTGCTTTTCCTTTATTTCTCTCTTTTTTTTATTAGTTGCTGCTGTCTTATTTGTTGTCTTTCTCCTTTGTTTCTCTTTTCCTTCTTTTACCGATTTTTTCTACCTACGCTATTTCTTTTCTTTCCTTCATTTTTCTATCTTTTGTTTTCTATTGTTCTTACATTCTACTGCTTTTTGTTTGGTCCTCAATTTTTCCCGTTTTTATTTCTCTTTGTCTCTCTTTTTGTGTTTTCTTTCTTTACTTTTTTCTGTTTCTTTTTACTTTTTTCTTTTCCTCTCTTCTCATCTCCAGCCTGTTCAAAATATTCACAGATAAACAGAAATTAAGAGTCTGTCAATAAGAAACCTGCCCTTCAAGAAATAATAAAGGGAGTTCTGCTGGTTGAAATGAAAAAATAGGAGAGGCATAAAGTTGGAGGAGAGTGTAATAACAACAAAAATATAAAAAGAGAAATAAAAACAAAATATGGCATACATAAACCTAGAGAGAATATGGCTATTGTAAATAATTCCTTTACAGTAATTACATTGAATGTTCATGGATTAAACTCTCCGTTCAAGAGACACAGACTGGCAGAATGGATAAGGAAATATGACCCATCTACATGCTGTCTACAAGTAAACCACCTTAGACCCAGGAATGCAAGGAGACAAAGTGAATGGTTGGAAAAGAATTTTACATGCAAACAATAAACAGAAAAAGGTGGGAGGAGCTATAATTATCAGACAAAATAGATTTTAAATGAAAAAACCATTGTAAGAGACAAAGAACACCATATATTAGTAAAAGGGGCAATCTGTCAATAAGAACGAACAATTGTAAACATTTATGCACCTAACCAGGGTGCCTCAAAATACATGAGGCAAACACTGAAAAAACTAAGTGGAGAAATAGGTGCCTCTACAATTATACTGGGAGACTTTAATACACAGAACTTTTCAACAAAGAATCAATAAAGAAACACAGACCTTGAATAATATATTAGAGGTTCAGGACCTAAGAGACATAAACAGAACATTACAAACATATACAGCAAGATATACATTCTGCTTGACTGTACATGTATCATTCTCCAGGATAGACCACATGCCAGGCCACAGAACAATTCTCAATGAATTCAGAGAGGTTGAAATTATACAAAGTAATTTCTCTGACCACAAAGGAATGAAACTGTAAATCAGTAAGGGGCAGAGAACCAGATTAGGCACAAAGATAAGAAAGTTAAACAACACACTATTAGAAAAACATTGGGGTCAAGGGAGAAATCACAAAACAAATAAGTAACTACCTTGAAATGAATGAAAATCACAACACAACATATCAAAACATATGGGATGCAGCGAAAGCAGTACTGCAAGGGAAATTCATAGTGATAAATGCCTATATGAAAACAGAAGATAAAGCTAAAATTAAAGACTTAACTGCACAACTGGAGGAATTAGAAAAAAGAACAAACTAACCCCAAAACAAGTAAAAAGAATGAAATAACAAATATTAGAACAGAGCCAAAAGAAATTGAAAATAAGAAAGCACTAGAAAAAATAAAACCAAAAGCTGGTTCTTCGAGAAGATTAATAAAATTGACAAACCCTTAGCTATCCTAATGAAGAAAAAAAGAAAGAAGTTGCAAATACATAAAATAAGAAACTAGGAAGGAGATATCACCACTTACTACACTGTAGTAAAGAGTATCATAAGAGGATATTTTGAAAAATTGTATACCAACAAGATGGATAATTTAGAAGAAATGGAAAAACTCCTAGAAACACACAAGCCACTTACATTGATGAAAGAAGAAGTTGATGAACTCAATAGACCAATCACAAGTTACGAGATAGAATTAGTCATCAAAAACCTCCCAACTAAGAAGAGCCCAGGACCAGACAGCTTCACAGGTGAATTCTACCAAGCATTCTGGAAAGAACTAAGACCAATCCTACTCAAACTTTTCCAAAAAACAGAAATGTAGGGAACATTGCCCAATTCATTCTATAATGCCAGCATCACATTAATACCAAAGCCAAAAATGCCACAAGAAAAGAAAACTATAAACCAATCTCTCTAATGAATCTAGAAGGTAAAGTCGTCAAAAAAATAGTTGCTAATAGTATTCAACGACACATCAAATGAATTATACACCATGACCTAGTGGGTTTCATCCCTGGTATGCAAGGAGTTTCAACATAAGATAATCAATCAATGTAATACACCACATTAACAGATAGAAAGTAAAAAGTCACATGATCACCTCTATAGCTGCAGAAAAAGCATTCAACAAAATACAGCAGCATCCTGATAAAAATAGGAATAGAACAAAATATCCTCAACATGATAAAGGGTATATATGAAAAACCCACAGCTAACATCATATTCAATGGTGCAATCCTAAAAGCTTTCCCTCTAAGATCAGAAACAAGACAAGGATGCCCACTTTCACTACTTCTATTTAACACTGTGTTAGAAGTTCTTGCTTGAGCATTTTGGCAAGAAAAAGATATAAATGGCATCCAAATTGGAAAAGAAGGAGTGAAAATTTCACTATTTGCAGATGACATGATCTTATACCTCGAAATCCCTGAGAAATTTACAACAAAGTTTCTAGAGCTTATAAATGAGTTCAGTAAAGTTGCAGGTTATTAGATCAATGTGCAAAAATCAGCAGCATTTCTATACAACAATAATGAAAAACTGAGGAGGAAATCAAGAAAAAAAATCCCAGTTACAATAGCATCTAAAAGAATTAAATACTTAGGAATAAATTTAACTAAAGATGTAAATGACTTGTACACAGAAAAGTACACAACACTGTTAAAGGAAATCGAAAGTGTATTCGTCAGCCAAAGGGGTGCTGATGCAAAATGCCAAAAATCTGTTGGTCTTTATAAAGGGTATTTATTTATTTAGAGTAGAAGCCAGGTGCCGCTTTGTTTCCGGGCCTGAGGGTGATCAGCCCTGCTGCAGCCC
>JAKSZT010053804.1:842122-859999 GCA_026826555.1 Tolypeutes matacus | reverse complement strand
GAAGAAGTTGTCAGGAGAGCGCAGGCCCGGCTCCCTGGTCTTCACGGAGGTTAAGGAGAAGTTGTCACAGGGTCGCCGTTTGGTGCCCTGTGGTCTCCCTGACAGTACTAAATGAAGAGACACCACTCACTTGCTTGCTGGAAGGTAAGACTTTTATTCAGGGAGAGCTGCGCAGTTTTATAGGCAGAGTTGGGCGGGGGTGAGCGTGTTGTCTTCTGATAGGGCTAAGCTGTTGCTGGGCGTGGGGGGAAGATTTGGGAGGGAGGGGGGAGGCTAGAGGAGAAGGCCAACATGTCCAAATAAGGTTATGGCTGTTGAGGGAATGCTGTGATAGGCTGAGAGAAATGGGGAAGTTGGGTCCGGGAAGAAGGTGGGGCGTAGTGCCCCGCAAACGCCTGAAACATTACCTCAGCCAGGCCATAAAGCGTAAGTTTCTTCCTTCACGAAAGTCTGTTGCCAGATGTTGGAGCAAAATAGTTGCCAACATTTGCCAGGTTCAGGCTTCTTGGGTTCCTCTCTTCTCAGGGCTCCACTTCTCTCTGAGCTCAGCTCCTCTGTTTCCTCCACAAGGTCAGCTGTATACTATGAGGCTCTCTAGGCTTTGCCTCTCTCCACAAGGCCAGCTGTGAACTGTTAGGTGAACAGCTTGTCTCTTTTCCCAGGGCCTTCTCTCCTTCCTCACGACCAAGGTCCTCTGTATGCCTTCTTCTCGGGGCTCCAGCTCAAGACTCCACATCAGAACTCCAACTCAAAAACCTTCAACTCTGTCCTTTGTCATTTCTTTTATCTTTGAGACCCCACCCACCAAGGGGCAGGGCTCAACGCCCTACTGATATGGCCCAATCAAATTCCTAATCATTATTTCATCATGCCCAGATGATCAGACCAGTTTACAAGCATAATCCAATATCTATTTTTGGAATTCATAACTATATCAAACTGCCAAACTGCTACAACAAGCAACCCATTTAAAAAGTGGGCAACTGATTTGAATGGATACTTCTCCAAAGAAGTACAAATGGCTAAAAAGCACATGAAAAGATGCTCAATGTCACTAGCCATTAGAGAAATGCAAATCAAAATCACAATGAGATATCATCTTACACCCATTACACTGGAGGCTATTAAATAATGAGAGAATTACAAGTGTTGGAGAGGATGTGGAGGAAATGGAATCCTTATCCACTGCTGGTGGGAATTTGAATGGTGCAGCTATTGTGGAGGACAGTTTGGTGGTTCCTCAGGAAGCTAACTATAGAACTGTCTTATGATCCAGCAATCCCACTGCTTGGTACATACCCAGAGGAATTGAAAACAGGGATACGAACAGATATATGCATACCAGTGTTCATAGGGGCATTATTCATTATTGCCAAAAGTTGGAAACAACCCATATATCCATCAACAGATGAATGGTTAAACAAATTGTGGTATATACATACAATGGAATATTACACAGCTGCAAGAAGGAATGCAGTATTAACACAAAGGATAACAGGGATAAATCTTGAAGACCTTATGTTGAGTTAAGCAAGCCAGGCACTGAAGGACAAATATTACATGACCTCACTGCTATGAATTAAGCAAATTGAGCAAAATCATAGAGCTAGACTATGGAAAACAGATTTACAAGGGAAAGAAACGGAGAAGGTTTTGAGTCAATGCCCATATGGGCAAAATCTATGATAAGGTGTAAGGGTGTGCTTATGCAGTGATGTTATTCGGTTGGATGGTGCTGGCTTGGGACGGGGGTAGGGTGGGGAGGATGGGTTGGACTGTCCATGGAACTGGGAGAAGGGTTGGGGGAGGAAGCAGTTGAACTCTGGGGATTTGTGGGTATGTGGTTGGTTGAAACTAAAATGTTAGGAATTTTCTTTTGGCACATATGGCAGGGGAGAGTTACTAATTTAGGGTGTTGGATGTGGGGGGAATGCGGGACAGGGCACACCTGGGGCAGGCTTCTAGGGAGTGAGTGTTCTTGTCATAGTGTGTTATATTAGTGTGTGGAGACCCACATAATGAACGGAAAGGTGCTGGACTCCCATCTTGGAGAGTCCTGCTGTGTTCCCAAATAGAGGGGCAGGAGATTCTCAAGAGCATAGGCAATGCCTAATAGGGGAGGACAGGCAGTTTCTCAAGCCCTCAATGTTGTTGCAAGTAACTAAGAATTTTGTTCTTCAATAAGTGAAGCTTGGTGCTTGACTTGGGTCCTGAGGGGAGGGGAAAGAGGAGTAGAATAGATGGAACATGGGGCATTTTTGGGACAATGGAAGTGTTCTACATGATCTTGCAATGATGGATACAGGCCATGTTAAATTTTCATCCAACTTTATAAAAGTGTATGCTCCAAAATGTAAACCACAATGTAAATCGACCATGGTTAGTAACAGTGTTTCAATATTTGTACATCAATTGTAACAAATGTACCATCCACATATAAAATTTTATTAATAGGGGAAAGAGGAAAAGTAGGAGGATGTTGGGTATATGGGAATCCGCTATATTCTGTATGTCACTTTTCTGTAATCTAAAGCTTCTCTGAAGACAAAATGAAAAAAATAAGACACTGAGGGAATAAACAGAAGAAAATGTCACTGCACATACAAGACAACAGATCTTACAGTGATGAAAGACATAATGTCAAAAATTTTTTTTTAATTTTATATTTTATTAAATTTTTATTATTCCAATTTTGTTCAAAATTTTTATATTTTATTTGTTATTTTTAAAACTATCATTATTTCATTTTCTTAAAAGTTGTATTATGATATTTTGTTGGCTTCATTTTTGAAGAAGTTTTAGATCACAGAAGGGTTATAACTGTGGCAAAGAGAGGATCAGTGGTGCGGGGTGTCAGTTCTGGGGGATGTATGGGAGGAGGTTTTACTGGGGCACATCTATAAAGTATATAAATATGTTCAAGTGTTCATGGAGCATTGTCATGGTGGGTGGAGAATCACACAATAACTGAAAGAATATCAAATTCCCATCCTGGGGAGCTCTGCCACATTTTCTAATGGGATAGCAATAATCCTGAGTATAGGGGCAGTGACTAGTGAAGGAGGATGGACCATTGATGGGCCCTTGATATTGATGACTGTACTTAGGAAGCTTTACTTTTGATATTGAAACTTAGACTAATATTATATGGTGTCTAAGAGTTACCTCCTGAGAGCCTCCTTGTTGCTCAAATGTGGCCTCTCTCTAAGCCAAACTCAACATATAAATACATTACCTTCCCCCCAGTGTGTGACATGACTCCCAGGATGAGCCTCCTTGGCACCAAGGGATTACTACCAAGCAAGAACTAGCAATGCTACTGGAAAAAACCTTGACCAAAAGGGGGAAAGGGTAAAGAAAAATGAGTTTAAATGGCTAAGACACTTCAAAGTAAGTCTGGGGGTCATTCCAGAGGTTACACTTATGCATGTCTCAGCAGGATCTCATTGACTGCCAAAGTAAATAATTGCCTAAAATAGCTGGGCTCCTGAGAGCTCTGGTGACATCCAGACACCACAGGTAAGGCAGACAGCTCAGGAGTTTGGTATCCCATCAGTGGACCCTACTTGAGAATTTATGCTCCCCAATGTGACAGAGTTGGATTCAGTTGTGGTTTTCCTACACATGGCTCTTCTGCCCCTTCTATTTGAACCTACAGTTAGTAATAGAGTTGATAGGTGTATGGCCAAGAGACTTAAGTCTCTGGGCTGTCCATGTGCCAGCTAGGCCCTGTATCTCAACAGAGTTGCAAAACCTGCTCTCCAGGTTGTGATGATGAGTATCTACCATACCAAGGAACCAAGAGAATCTGCAACTGCAATTAAGATAGTGCCATCCATCTGCCCCATGGGATCTAAGCCGCCTCTCAATTAGAGGTGGAGTGGGCATCATCATTCCAGAATCCTCAGGATTGGAGAATGAATGATGGTCTAGAGAAGACTTACTGGTATTCTACTTATTGTAATTCTAGGAATGGAATTATGTATTGTAATTCTAGGAATGGAAGAACATTTATCATTGATGTGGAGGCAGTGGCCACTGGAAGTTCTGAGGGCAGGGAGAGAGGAAAAACAGGTGTAATATGGAGGCATTTTCAGGACTTGGGAATTGACCTGAATGACACTGCAATGACAAATACAGGCCATTATATATTTTGTCATAACTTACAAATTTCTGCAGAAGAGAGTGTAAACTACAATGTAAACTATAATCCATGCTTAGTGGCAATGGTCCAAAATGTGTTCATCAATTGTAACAAATGTACCACATTAATGAAGGATGTTGTTAATGTGGGAAAATGTGGGAGGAGTAGGGAGCAGGACATATGGGAATCTCCAATATTTTTTATGTAACATTTATGTAACCTAAATATCTTTAAAAATTAAAAATAAAAAAGTATATTAAAAAAAATTCTGTAATGGGCTTGAATAATAACAGCACATCACTGTGATTAAACTGAGAACCACTGAGTGTACACTTTAGATGTATTGTACGATGCATGGGATCATATAAGACAGTCAATAATGGACTATGCTTAATGGTACAAATATGAGATCATTCTCTTATGAACTATAATAAATATACAATACTAACATATGGTGCTAATAATTGGATGGTTTGTGGGAAAATACACCAAATATATGCTATGGACTATAGATAACAGTAATATTATGACAATGTTCCTTTCAACATTAGTAATAAATGTGTCACAAATGCGTTGGTGGTGGGGCGATGTATGGGAATCCTGTATGGTATGCATGATTGTTTTGTTAACTCACCACATCTAAAATTTTTTAAAAGTAAATATTTAAAAATTAGAGATGATGTGTGTACACAAATGTTCATATCAGCACTTTTTGGGATAGCAAAAAAGTAGAAATAACCCAAATGTCCATCAAAATAAATGGATAAAAAAACAAAAAAAAAACCCTATCCTGCTCAAACTCTTCAAAAAAATTGAATATGTGGGAACACTCCCTAAATCAACCTATCAGGCCAAAGCACACATTCATATTCCCCATGGTTATTCTTTATATTCTAGATATTAATATTACATAAGTCATATTTTTTAATGTGCATACATTTATATTCCTCATACCAATACCAGATAAAGATACCAAAATAAAAATAGAAGTCAATACACCTTATGAATATAACTGTAAAATTCTCAAAATACTAATAAATCGAATCCAACACAAAATAAAAAGAATTGTACTTAATAACGTCCTTTGAGGTGAGAAGTTTTTAATTTTGAGGAAATCCCATTTATCTATTTTTCCTTTTGCTGCTCATGCTTTGGGTGTGAAGTTCATGAAACCATTTCCTATTACAAGGTGCTGTAGATGCTTCCCTACATTATCTTCCAAGGTCTTCATGGTTTGAGCTGTTATATTTAGATCTTTGATTCATCTTGAGTTAATTTTTGTATAAGGTGTGAGATGGTATTCCTCTCTCATTCTTTTGGATATGGATATCCAGTTCTCCAAGCACCACTTGTTAAAGAGGCCATTCTCTCCCAACTGAGTGGGCTTGGTGGCCTTGTCGAATATCAGATGACGGTATATGTGAGGATCTATATCAGAATTCTCAATTCAGTTCCATTGGTCAGTATGTCTACCCTTGTGTCAATACCATGCAGTTTGAGCACTGTAGCTTTGTATTATGTTTTAAAGTCACGTAGTGTGATACCTCCAACTTCATTTTTCTTTTTCAATATGTCTTTGGCAATTCGGGGTCTCTCACCTTCCCAAATATATTTTGTAGTTAGTTTTTCCAGTTCCTTAAAAAATACAGTGTTGATTTTTACTGGGATTGCATTAAATCTGTAGATTAGTTTGGGTAGGATAGACATCTTGATGATGTTTAGTCTTGCTATCCATGAACAGGGAATATTCTTCCATTTATTTAAGTCTTTGATTTCCTTTAACAGTGTTGTATAGTTTTCTGTATATAAGTCCTTTACATCTTTAGTTAAATTTATTCCTAGGTATTTGATTCTTTTAGTTACTATTGTAAATGGTATTTTTTTCTTGATTTCCTCCTCAGATTGCTCGTTATTGGTGTACAGAAATGCTATTGATTTTTGAGCATTGATTTTATAGCCTGCGACACTACTAAAACTCTGTAAGTTTTAGAAGCTTTGTTGTGGATTTCTCAGGGCTTTTTATGTATCGGATCATGTTGTCTGCAAATAATGAAATTTTTACTACTTCTTTTCCAATCTGGATGCCTTTTATATCTTTTTCTTGCCTCAGTGCTCAAGCAAGTACTTCTAAGACAATGTTAAATAGGAGTGGTGATAGAGGGCATCCTTGTCTTCTTCCTGATCTCAGAAGGAAGGCTTTTAGGATTTCACCACTGAAGATGATGTTAGCTTTGGATTTTTCATATATACCCTTTATCATATTCAGAAAGTTTCCTTCTATTCCCATCTCTTGCAGTGTTTTTATTAGGAAAGAGCGCTGTATTTTGTCGAATGCTTTTTCTGCATCTATAGAAATAAATCCTCCGTGCACATGGTCCATCAGTGCCTTCTATTCAAATCTATATGGGATGCTTGAGTTTGTAGGTGTACTTCCAGAGACTGGAGCCTTTGGCTTGCCCATGTGCCGGCTGTACCTGGAATCTCGGTGGAGCTGCAACTCCTACTCCACAGCTCAATGGACTCACCCAAGTCACCTGGTGAGGAGACGATGATGGACAATGGCCATCCCAGGAAATGGAGAGAGTCTGCAGCTGCAGGCAGGATAATCCCATCCATCTTCCCCATGGGATATAAGCTCCCTCTCAATTGGAGCTGGAGTGGACATCACCATCCCAGACTCTTCAGGATGGGGGGAAGAGCTATGGACTAGAGTGGACTTACTGGTATTCTGTTGTAGACATATTGTGATTCAAGCAATGGAAGAATTTACAACACTGATGTGGAGCCAGTGGCCACTGGATGCTTTTGGGGCAGGGAGAGGGAAAAGCAGTTGTAATACAGGGGATTTTTTGGGACTTGGGAATTATCCTGAGTGACATTACAATGACAAATATAGGCCATTTTACATCAGCATATAACATGCAGAACTATGTGGGAGAGAGTGTGGTCTACAATGTGAACTATGGTCCATGCTTAGTGGCAAAGCCCCAGGATGTGTATATCCATTGCAGGTGATGTGCCACACTAATGAAAGATGTTTATGTGGGATGTTGTGGGAGGTGGGGAACATGGGAATCCTTGTAATTTTTGTGTAACATTTCTGTAATCTAAGCATCTTTTAAAATATAAAAAAATTAATTAATTAATTAAAAAGAAAACAGAATTGTACTTTGTTATCAAATTCAATTCATCACAAGTATGTAAGGGTAGTTTAACAAAGTAATCAATGAATGTGATATACAACATTAAAACAACAAAGGAAAAAAACAGGATCTTCTCAATTGATGCAGAAAAGGCATTTGACAAAATCCAGCACCATTTCTTGATAAAAACACATAGTAAACAAGGAATAGGTAAGTTCATTGAGGTTGGTGGGCCACACTGTGGGAGATGTTTGTGTGGGATGTGGTGGGAGGTGAGGGAGGTGGGCAACATGGGAATCCCAGTGGGTTCCGTGTAATATTTTAGGTAATCTAAGCACCTCTTAAAATATATGTATATATATATATATATATATAAATAACATTTTTGTAAGCAAATACACATATATGCATATAAAAAAAAAAAAAAAACAAGGAATAGGAGACTTCTTCCACATATTAAAAGACATCTATGAAAAACCCAAAGCTAACAACATACTCTATGGTGAAAGAATAAAACTTTCCCTCTAAGATCAGGAACAAGACAATGATGCACACTGCCACCACTGTTATTCAACACTGTCTTGTATGTTTAGCCAGAGAAATTAGGCAAGAAAAGCAAATAAAAGGCATCAAAATTGGAAAGGAAAAAAATTACACTTTCCCTATTTGAAGATGACAATCCAATATACAGAAAATCCTGAAAAATCCACAATAAAAAAGCTACTGGAACTAATAAATGAATTCAGTTAAGTAGTAAGGTACAAGACCAACACTCAAAATTCAGTACTGTTTCTATATACTAGTAATTCATAATCAGAAGAAGAAACCAAGAAAAACTTCATTCACAATATCAACTAAATGAAATCTAATCTCTAAGAACAAATTGAACCAAGAATGTAAAAGATTTGTCCACAGAAAATTACAAAACATTGCTACAAAAATTAAGAGAAACCTAAATAAATGGAAGGACATTAATGTTCAAGGATTAGAAGACTAAACATTGTATTTTGATTTGTATTTCCCTAATGGCTAAGGTTGTTAAGCATCTTTTCATGTGCTATCTGGACATTTGTATATCTTCCTTGGAAAAATGTGTGTTCAAGCCTTTGCCCATTTTTTCCTGGGCTCATGTGTCTTTTATTGTTGAATTGTAGAATTTCTTTATATATTCTGGATAGTAAACCCTGACTCAATATGTGGTTACCAAATATTTTCTCCCATTGTGTAGGTTGTCTTTTGCTTTCAGGATAAAATCCTTTGAGGAGCAAAAGTTTTTAAGCTTGAGAAGGTCCCATTTATTTGTTTTTAATTTTTGCTCGTGCTTTGAGTATAAAGGTGAATAAAATATTGCCTAACACAAGATTCTGAAGTTGTTTCCCTGTGTTTTCTTCTAAGAGCTATATAATTCTGGTTCTTATATTTAGGTCTTTGTTCTATTTTGATTCAATTGCTGTATACGGTGAGAAGTAGGGAACCACCTTCATTCATTTGTACATGGGCATCAAGTTTTCTCAAGACCATTTTTTAAAGAAACTATGATATCCCCAGTGAGTGAACCATCAGTTGGCCATAAATATGAGGGCTGATATCTTAACTCTCAATTCAATTTCAGTGGTCAATATGTCTCTTCTCATGCCAGTACCATGCTGTTTTGATTACTATGGCTGTGTAATAATTTTAAAGATTGGGAAGTACAAGTCAAGCAACTTCATTTTCTTTTTCAAGATGGTTTTTAACAACTGAGGAACCTTACCCTTCCATGAAAATTTAATGATTGGCTTCTCTATTTCAGCAAAGAAAGTTGTTGGAATTTTTATTGGGATTGCACTGAATCTATAAATCAGTTTAGGTAAAGCATTTAAAAATGTTCCAGAGTTTAATGTGATGTCCCATCAAGAGATAGGACATCACTACTTTTCTTTAATGTAGGAATTATTAAGTGGAATTTTATTTCTATTACCAAAGCCAACATATTTATCATAACACAAAAGGAAAAGTATTAAAACAATATTGGTTATTTCTCAAATTGATCTGATTTAAATGTGTGAAAATTTTCTGAATAAATTCAGTTGCTCAGAAAATCTAAAGAGAAAAAAATGAAAACAATATATTGTCATGCCTAAACTGCAAGGGCTATGAATATAAATCAACTCTAAATTTCTTTAAATTTTATTCCAGTGTGACCAAAACTCATTATTAAAGGACCAAATATTATACTAAGGATATGATGGCTAGAAAATGGTATATGTCATGTAATGCACTTTTATTCACTTTACATATACAAAAAAAATCTGGATTCAGCATTTTGTCATTGATTTGGGACAGGTTTTTTGTGTAAGTTCAATTAGAGACGGGATTCAAAGAAATCTTCTTTCTCCTTAGGGATTTTGCAATTATTTCTGCCTTACAAAGCTGAGCAATGTACTCAAGTCCTAAAATCTCATTTAATGAGTCTAAAACCTCTAAGTGACAAAAAGAAATAATGAATAAAATGACATACTACTTTTATTAGGCTTTGCTAAAGAAACCTCACAAATATTAGCAAATTCTTATCAAATTAATCCTACCAGCAACATTAGTTTTAGATATGTACATGGTGCTCTCCAGCACTTTACAGAAAATAAAATGGAAGTAGGGAGATGATATATTCTTTCACAAAGGCTTTTATAAAAAACAATTACCATTTGACCTAGCAAAACCACTTCTAGGCATAAATACAAAAGTTTTGAAAGCAAGGACGTCAAGAGATATTTGTACACTGATGTTCATAGCAGCATTATTCACAAATGCCAAAAGCAATACAGGTGTCCAACAACATATGAATGGGAAATAACATGTAATTTTTTCTTTACCAGGGAAATAAAAAAATACTTAGAGATGAATGAAAACCAAGACACAACATACCATAATTTACCGGATGCATTAAAGGTGATACTCAGGTGGAAATTTTCAGCTGTGAATGTCTATATTGAAAAAGAAAGAAAGATACCAAATTAAGAACCTCACTTGACATGAAGAAGAGCAAAGTATATCCAAGGTTATCAGAAGGAAAGAAGATTAGAGAAGAGATAAATAAAATAGGGTATAAAACAATTGAGAATAAACAAAACAAAAAGTTGGTTATTTTTAAAAAACATCAATAAAATTAACAAGACCAGACTCACAAAGGAAAAAAGAAAAAAAATCAGTAATGAAAATATTGATGTCACTACTGATCTTACAGAAATAAAAAGGATTATAAGCAAATCTATGAACAATTGTACAAAACAAATTACTGAAGGGGAAAGGGGTGGGTGTTGTCACCAGTGTTGACCACGGTTCCGCAAGGAACTCCGCAAGAACTCAGGGTGCTAAAGCGACTCCTCCCCACAACACACACACACACACACGAGGAGCCTGGGTGCCCGGTGGGGTGTTCATATCTAGTCTGCCCCCGGGGATGTCCTGGAGAAGTCGCGCCTTCTGAGCCAGAGCCCCCAGCTCGGGGCCAAGGATCCCGGCGGGGACCGGTGGCCGCAGTAAGACGGTGCCAGGGAGCTCCAGGGCTACCGGAAGGTCCAGGGAGGAGCGCAGGGAGCACGACCTCCCCCTGCCGGCGGGCGGCGAGTCCCCGGAGGAAGGGGAGAGGGGGAGGGTCCAGAATCGGCCCCCGCGCAGACTCTCGGCCTCCCCCGCAGGCCGCCAGCGCTTGACCGCACCTTGGGCTTCGCGTGGGACCCTCTGAGAATCGCCTACCGCGGACTGGAGCCGCCCCCACCGCCTCGCTCCAGCGCGCCCCGCCTCCGCCTTCTAGGAAGCACGGGACAGCACCTACCGAGACCACGAGCCTCAAGACTACAGCACCGAGATCCTGCGGGAAGCGCCGGGGAACCAGCTGAACCGCGCCGGCACCAGCGCCCAGCACCTGGGCCAGGAGTATTCGGGAGCGTCGGCGCACTGGGAGCCACGTCGGACCGCCCCGCGCAGTACTAGAACGCCCAGCCTGGTAAGTCCGCTGCCTGCGCGCACGCGCCCAGAAGTGGAGGCGCAATAGTTCCGGGTCCCGTGCCCTTCACCCCCTCCGGGCTCTGAACCCGGTACAGGCTACCTTTACCAAATGCACTGCCATAAACTTTTTTCAAATGTAAAAGCACAGTTCCATAAAGTCTGGGGTGAAACTTTTCCACACGCGCAGCTTGTGGCGTCGGGGAATTTAATGTACAACTTCTCTGGAGGCAATCTCTTGTTTTCTGAGCCCGAGAAGTGTTGGGGGGGGGGGGGGAGGTCAAGTTTTTATGCTGTTTTCGCAAAGGTGATATACGTTTTAATAGATTTGTATTTTTTTAAAATCTGTGCTCTTTAGATATTTTAAAGAAAAACAACAAAAAAGGAAAAAGAAAAATGAATAACGTATATACAATGGAATATTTTCACATGTAAAAAAGAAGTAAAATTCTGATACATGCAATTACGGGATTAACTTTAAAGACATCATGTTGAGTGAAATAAACCAGCTGCAAAAGGATATGTATTATCTCACTTTTACTAAATAATTAGAATAAGTAAACTCGTAGAGTGGGAATGTAGAATATTGGTCACCAGGGCAAGAGATGAGTTAGGCAATGAGGCATTAATGCTTAAATTGTACAGAATTTCTAATTGGTTTGATCATAAATTTTTTATCTTTTGTTGTTGTTGACTTGATTTTGTACATTTAATAATTGAAAATATAAATAATTAAAAACTAAAAAGTAAACACAGATGAATAAGTATATACATTTCTCAATTAAATGTACTGGATACATATAAAAAAATTTTTGAATCAAACTATGTTACACAATATATTTGCTTCACAGTAACACATTCATACAGTATTTGTCCTTTTGTGTCTGGCTTGCTTAGCTCAACATAATGACCTCCAGGTTTATCCATGTTGTCATATGCTTTACCACTTCATTTCTTCTTACAGCTGCGTAATATTCTATTGTGTGAATAGACCACAGTTTGTTTATCCATTCGTCTGTTTATGGACACTTGGGTTGTTTCCAACTTTTGGCAATGGTGAATAATGTTGCTATGAACATCGGTGTGCAGAAGTCTTTTCATGTTACTGCTCTCAGGTCTTCTGGGTATATACCCAGTAGTAGTATTGCTGGGTCATGAGGCAAGTCTATATTCAACTTCTTTAGGAACTGCCAAACAGTTCTCCACAGTGGCTGTACTATTCTGCATTCCCACCAACAGTGAATAAATGTTCCTATCTATCCACATCCTCTCCAACACTTGTAGTTCTCTGTCTTTTTAATACTGACCATTCTGATAGGTATAAAATGATATCTCACTGTAGTTTTGATTTCCATTTCCCTAATCATTAGTGATGTTGAGTATTTCTTCATGTGGGTTTTTTTGTTTTGTTTTGTTTTGTTTTTGCCATTTGTATTTCTTCTTTGGAGAAATGTCTATTCAAGTCTTTTGCCCATTTTTTAATTGGGTCGTTTGTCTTTTTATTGTTGAGTTGTAACATCTCTTTATATATCCCGGATATTAAACCCTTATTGGATATATGATTTCCAGATATTTTTTCCCATTGAGTTGGCTGCTTTTCACCCTTTTGACAAAGTCCTGTGAGGTGCAAAAGTGTTTAATTTTGAGGAGGTCCCATTTATCTATTTTTTCTTTTGTTGCACATGCTTTGGTTGTGGTTTCTTTGTTGCACAAGAAACCACCACCTACTACAAGGTCTTGAAGAAGTTTCCCTACATTTTCTTCTACTAGTTTTATGGTCCTGGCTTTTATATTTAGATCTTTGATCCATTTTGAGTTCATTCTTGTATTGGGGGTGAGATAGGAGTCCTCTTTCATTCTTTTGGTTGTAGATATCCAGTTCTCCCAACACCATTTGTTGAAGAGACTGTTTTTCCCCATTAGCATGGACTTGGTAGGTTTGTCAAACACCAGTTGACTGTATAGGTGAGGGTTTATTTTTGGGTTCTCAATTCTATTCTACTGATCAATGTGTCTATCTTTATGCCAGTACCATGCTGTTTTGACCACTGTAGTTTTGTAATATGTTTCAAGGTCAGGCAGTGAAATTCCTCCCATGTTGCTCTTCTTTTTTAGAATGCTTTTGGCTATTTGGGTGCACTGACCCTTCCAGATGAATTTGGTAATTGCCTTCTCTAATTCTGTAAAGTAAGCTGTTGGGATTTTGATTGGTATTGCATTGAACCTATAAATCAGTTTAGGTAAGATTGACATCTTCACAATATTTATTCTTCCAATCCATAAAAACGGAATGTCTTTCCATTTGTTTAGGTCTTTTTAAATTTCTTTTAGCATTGTTTTGTAGTTTTCTGCATATAGATCCTGTACTTCTTTGGTTAAATTAACTCCTAGGTATTTGAGTCTTTTTGTTGCTTTGAAAATGGAATTTGCCCCCTGATTTCCTTCTTAGGTTGTTCAGTACTAGTGTACAAAAACATTTTTGCATGTTGATCTTGTATCCTGCAACTTTGCTGAACTCATTTATTAGCTCAAGTAGCTATGTCGTGGATACTTCAGGATTTTCTAAGTACAGGATCATGTCATCCACAAATAGTGAGAGTTTTACTTCCTCTTTCACTATTTGAATGCCTTTAAATTTTTTTTTTTTCCTGTCTAATTGCCCTAGCTAGAACTTCTAGTACAATATTGAATAACAATAGTCACAGTGGGCATCCTTGTCTTGTTCCCGATCTTAGAGGGAAAGCTTTCAACTTTTCCCCATTGAGTATGATGTTGGCTGTGGGTTTTTCATATATGGATTTTATCATATTGAGGAATTTTCCTTCTATTCCTATCTTTTAAAGTGTTTTTATCAAAAAAGGATGCTCTATTTTGTTGAAAGCCTTTTCTGCATCTATTGAGATAATCATGTAGCTTTTTTCCTTCAATTTGTTAATGTGGTGTATTACATTGATTGATTTTCTTATGTTGAACCAACCTTGCATATCAGAAATAAATCCCACTTGGTCGTGATGTATAAGTCTTTTGATATGCTGTTGGATTCGATTTGCAAGCATTTTGTTGAGAATTTTTGAATCTATGTTCATTAGAGAGATTGGTCTTTAATTTTCTTTTCTTGTAGAATCTTTATCTGGCTTTGGTATTAGGGTGATGTTGGCTTCATAAAATGTGTAGGGTAGTTTTCCATCCTCTTCAATTTTTTGGAAGAGTTTAAAGAGGATTGGTGTTAATTCTTTTCAAAATGCTTGGTAGAATTGACCTGTGAAGCCATCTGGTCCTGGACTTTTCTTTGCTGGGAGATTTTTGATGACAGATTCAATCTCCTTAAATGTGATTGGTTTGTTAAGTTCTGTATTTCTTATAGCATCAGTGTATATTGGTTGTGCATTTCTAAAAATGTGTCCATTTCATCTAGGTTGTCTAATTTGTTGGCATATATTTTCTCATAATATCCTCTTATGATTCTTTTTATTTCTGTGGGGTCATTTGTAACTGCTCCCTTTCATTTCTGGTTGTATTTATTTGCATCTTCTCTCTTTTTTCCTTTGTTAGTCTAGCAAGGGGTTTGTCAATTTTATTGATCTTCTCAAAGAACCAGCTTTTGGTTTTGCTGATTTTCTCTATTGTTTTTCTGTTCTCATTTTCATTTATTTCTGCTCTAATCTTTATTACTTCTTTCCTTCTGCTTACTTTCGGATTGGTTTGCTGTTCTTTTTGTAGTTTCTCTAGTTGTTCAGTTAAATATTTGAATTTAGCTCTTTCTTGTTTTTTAATATAGGCATTTAGGGCTATAAATTTCCCTCTCAAGACTGCCTTCACTGTATCCCATAACTTTTGATATGTTGTGTTCTCGCTTTCATTTGTCTCAATATATTTACTGATTTCACTTACAATTTCTTCTTTGACCCACCGATTATTTAGGAGTGTGTTGTTCAGTCTCCACACATTTGCGAATTTACTTTTTTCCTGTCTATTTTTTATTTCTAATTTCATTCCATTATGATCTGAGAAGGTGCTTTGTATAATTTCAATCTTTTTATATTTATTGAGAGCTCAATTGTGACCTAACATGTGGTCTGTCCTGGAGAAAGATCCATGGGCACTTGAGAAGAATGTGTAACCTGCTGAGTTTGGATGCAGTGTTCTGTATATGTCTGTTAGGTCTAACTTTTTTATCATGTTGTTCAAATTCTCTGTTTCCATGTTGATTTTCTGTCTAGTTGTTCTATCTAATGATGTGAGTGGAGTGTTGAAGTCTCCAACAATTATTGTAGAAATGTGTATTTCTCCCATAAGTTTTGCCAGTTTGTCTCATATATTTTGTGGCACCCTGTTTAGGTGCGTATATATTTATGACTGTTATATCTTCCGGGTGGATCGTCCCTTTTATTAATATATAATGGCCTTCTATTTCTTTTATAACTTTTTTGTATTTAAAATCTGTTTTGTCTGATATTACTATAGCTACCCCTGCTCTTTTCTGGTTACTATTTGCCTGGAGTATCTTTTACCAACCTTTCACTTTCAGCCAATTTGTATCCCTGAGTCTAAGGTGAGCTTCTTGTAAGCAGCATATGGCTGGCTCATGTTTCTTTATCCATTCTATCAGCCTGTATCTTTTGACTGGGGAGTTTAATCCAATCACATTCAATGATGTTACTGTGAATGCACTATTTACTTCCTCCATTTTATTCTTTGGTTTTCATATGTCATCTTGTTTTTGTCTGTCTTCCTTTACTCTTTTGGTTATCCTTTCTGCTATTCTTTCTTCTATACTCTTCTCCAAGCCCCTCTCTCCTGTCTTTTTCTTTTAGGTTCTAAGGCTTCCTTTAATATTTCCTGCAAAGGTGGATTATTTTTTGCAAACTTTCTTAGTTTCTGTTTGTTTGTGAATATTTTATACTCACCTTCATATCTGAAGGACAGTTTTGCTGGATAAAGAATTCTCAGCTGGCAGTTTTTCTCTTTCAATTTCCTAATTGTATCATACCCCTGTCTTCTCACCTCCATGGTTTCTTAAGAGAAATCTGTGCTTAGTCTTACTGGATGTCCCTTGTATGTAATCGTTTGCTTCTCTCTTGATGCTCTGAGAATTTTCTCTTTTTCTTTGACATTCTGAGTAATATGTGTCTTGGTGTAGGTCTATTTGGATTTATTCTGATTGGGGTATGGTGTGCTTCTTGGACATGTAAATTCATTTCTTTCATGAGAGTTGGGAAATTTTCAGCTATTATTTCCTCAAATACTCTTTCTGCCCCTTTTCCCTTCTCTTCTCCTTCTGGAACTCCCATGACATGTATGTTGTTGCATTTGTGTTGTCATTCAATTCTCTGAGCCACTGCTCAATTTTTTCCACTCATTTCTCTCTTCAATTTTAGCTACTGTATCTTCAGTATCACTTATTCTTTCTTCTATCATTTCGAGTCTGCTGTTGTATGCCTCAAATGTGTTTTTCATCTCACCTATTGTGTCCTTCATTTCCATAAGCTCTGTCACTTTTCTGTTCAGGATTTCAAATCCTTCTTTGCACTTGCTCAATGTCTTCTTGATGTCATTTATCTCTTTAATTATATTGTCTTTCAACTCATTAATTTGATTTTGGAAATTTGTGCTCATCTCACTTATTAGTTCTCTCAAATTCTACATCTGTTCTGGGACTTTGATGTATTCCTTTTCTTGGGCCATGTCTTCTCTTTTCTTAGTATGGCTCGTAATTTTTTGTTGGTGTTTAGGCATCTGGTTAGGATGTAGTTTACTCAATGCTCAGTCTCTTTCTCTTTTATAGGGATTTAGTGGCAGGGGCTGTGAGTTAACATGGCTCTTTGATTTTTTGCTCAACCTGGATTTTTAGGATTGTCCTGTTGGTTTCTCAAAACTAGGCCTGGACCCAGTAATTGGTTGTAGAGTCACTTCCTAGGGCCTTGAGCATGGAGGCTATAGAAGCCAGAAAAAGCCTCTCCTACTTATTTTTAATTTTCTTGTGTACACTTCCTTGGTCTGTCAGCAGTTAATGCTCTTTGACAGCTCTCAATTCAATGCTGATCAAAATGCAGAGACACCCTGGTCTTATATAAGGGGGGATAGCCCCAGAGACTGATGCCTTATCAGTGGGTTCTATTTTGGAATCTGTGCTCCTGAGAGTGACAGAATTAGACTCAAATAAGTCCTCCCTGCACATGGTTTACCAGTCCCTTCTATTCAAACCTACATGTGATGCTGGAGTTTCTTAGATATACTTCCAGAGACTGGAGCCTCCTGCCTACCTATGTGCCAGGTGTGCATGAAATCTAGGTGGAGCTGCAACTCCTACCCTACAGCTCAATGGACTCATCCAAGTCACCTGGTGAGGAGACAACGATGGGAAATGGCCATCCCAGGGAATGGAGAGGGCCTGCATCTGCAGGCAGGATCATCCCACCCACCATATCCATGGGATATAAGTCCTCTCTCACTTGGAGTTGGAGTGGACATCACCATCCCAGTCGCCTCTGGATTGGGGGAAGAACTATGGACTAGAGTGGACTTGATGGTATTCTCTTGCTCACATATGGTGATTCTTGCAATGCAAGAAATTATAACAATGAGGTGGAGCCAGTGGCCACTTGA